>CAWUFW010000320.1:1050000-1182500 GCA_963921515.1 Calotriton arnoldi | reverse complement strand
AGAGGACAGTACTAACTGTTTGGATACTTCAGTCCTCTCTCTGTGACTACACCATAGTGATCCAATGTGGTTCCTTCTGACAGTATTTAAAAAACCCCGCGAAAATTCTTAAATGAACTGTCGAGCACGAAGCTGGCACTGAGGAAGGCAATCGCCGAAACGAGTTTGCCAGGTGTTGCGACTGTGAGTACGCGTTATATCTGACATGCCAAGTGGTGGAATAAATACCTTACTGTGAGGCGACTCAAGCTGTCAGACCCGTCTTTGACTCGTGAAGCGGGATTGGAGGTTGATATATAGATATATATATCTACCTTTGAGTTTGGTGACCTCGCAGAGTGCAGTGTGGATATCCTGCCAATAGGCTGTCGGAGTGGGGCAGGACCACAACATGTGGCGGTGGTTTGCATACCCTAAATGGCATCGGGGGCAACTTAGGTCCACTCTGGGGAAAATAGTGGTTAAGTTGTGTGGGGGTTAAATATGCACGATGGAGGATGTGGAATTGTATGTTCTTGAACCCGGCATTTCTGGAGATGTGTGAGGGAAATCCAGTGCCTGGATTCATTCCTTATTGTTGGCACCCTCACCACATCATCTTCCCACTTAGCGTGGAGAGGTCCCAAGGAAATTCCTATGTGACTTTGAGTCGCCCTGTAAATCCAAGTAATTAAGTGCCCACTTCCCACATGATGAGTAGCACCTGAAGAACATCATGAGTGGGGGTGTTCCTAGTCTCTAGTCTACCACAGTGTGTGGCAAGTGTTGTGTAGTTGGCGGGAGGTCAGGAACTGCCTGCTGGGTGGTCATGCTCCGTCCAGAGTTGTTCAGAGGAGAGAAGATGGCCGTTTGAGAATAGATCGCCGTCTGTAGTTAGTGATCTTGCCCACTACGCTGGATTGTGGTTGTATATGTGCCTGGGTAGCGCGGGAGACCCTGTAATAGGAACCCCGGAGCGCATGGAAGGAGTGGAGTGGGTAAACGGAATTTTTGCCCCAGTTGACTTGTGAGGCCAGATAACTGGGCGAATGTCTGAAGTGCCTCCTGATTGAGGGTGAGGTCCGCTCGGGCATCGTTGATAAACAGTAAGAGATCATCAGCATTCAGTGACACTACATGTTTCGGGTCTGCAAGGGGGATACTCTAGTGCCCACCATCCTGTCTGAGGCGGATAGCCAGAGGTTCCATAGTCCTCACAAAAGAAGGGCGAGAGGGAGCATCCCTTCCGGGTTCCACATTCGACCGAGAACATGGTGGATATGTGGTGCTCCCGTTGGACCCGGGAGAGGGGTTTTGCATGCAGGAGTAGTGTGTATGGGAGGAAGTGCCCACCAATACCCATCCGCGTTGGGACCTGGAACAGGCAGTTCTATTCCAGGATATCCAACGCCTTCTCCAGGTCCAAAACCAGGCCCCTGTTCCTTATCCTGGACATGAAACCGATGCCGAAGATTGAGGGGTGCTGCGCCCTGGGACAAACCAGATTTGATCCGGGTGAATACGTTCCAGATGGCTTTGGGCATATCTGGTGGATAAAATCATGCCCAGTATCTTGCAGTCCGCCCCCAGTATAGCGATTTGGGTGGTAGGAGGACGCACAGGTAGGATCCTGAGTTGGTTAGGGAAGAGAGACCAGCAGGAACTCTCGAAATGGAGGCCGGTAACCAACCCAGTTTCAGGGCCTCATTGTACATGTCAGCCAGTCGGGATGCCAAACTAGTAGCATATGTGCTGTAGTATTCTATGGGCAGACCGTCAAGGCCGGGCTTCTTGTTCCTGGCCAGGTTTTGGATTGCCTGTTTAACATCTGCTGATGTTATCACAGCATCTAATGTTTCGAGCAGGGATGTGGCAGTATGTGGCAAAGAGAGGTGAGTGAGAAACGAGTCTGAGGCCCGTCAGGTTTAGGAAGAGGTGCTTTATGAATGTGGGACTAATACCTGTAGAATTTTAAGAGGATAGCATGTTGCGTATGTAGAATCATGCCAGAGGGAGAGGCTAGTTCAAGAATGGGGGCCCCCCTTTGTTCCTGGCGAATCAGCCAGGCAAAGAGACAAGATTTATCGCCTTCCATATGTGTTTTAGCCACATATGTGATGAGGTTAAAACGTAAGCTCTCCAAGAGGGCTCAGTGTTGGCGTTTGGCCTCAGCCCGAGGCGGGTCGACGGGAAGTATTTTGTTGGACTTGGCTTTCCAGGGATGGCAGACGCTATTCCGCCTCAGTGATTTCACTGTCAAGTGTTCTCCGGGCACCCACTATTTCCTGAATACAGATATTGCGGGTGACCACTTTAAAAGCGTCCTATTCAAGGAGTGTTTTTTTTTTTAGTGTCCGTACCTTGGTTTTCAGTGAAGTAATTGCGTATATGCAATTCTTGGGTGTCTCGGAAAGCCGGGTCATCTAAGCAGTCTTTGGGTAGACTCAATGTCTGGGTGGGGGATACCCCACTGTGCATGCACAATATGAGCATCGTAGTCGGACACCACACTGCCTAGGTAGTCCGCAGTGTGGAACAAAGGTAATAAAGTGTGGGAGCTTAACACCCGGTCGAGGCATACAAATATGTTGTGGGGAACCGAGCGGAAGGAATAAACCCAGGAGGACGAATGAAGGGCTCTCCAGAGGGGTGAGAGCGATCTAGTTGTAGGTGTAGCACACAGTTATAGCCTCCCCCTAAGATCCATGGTAGATGGGTTTTTTGGGCCAACAACTCCGTGCCATCCAGAATATGTCCTAGTAAGAGTTTGGGGCCTAGATGCTTCCAAAGAGGACAGGAAGGCTGGCGAGGCGTCCCTCAAGCAGTACATATCATCCCTCCCTGTCAATGTTGTCTGAGGCATGAAAAGGAACACCCGGACAAATCCAGACCATGGCACCCCTTGCGTATGCAGAGTATGTGGTATTGTATACTGACCCGTGCCAGCATTTTTGGAGGCTGGGTAATTCTGATGAAGTGGTGTCTCTTAAAGAAAAAAAATTTGTGCTTGCTGTCGTTTGAGAGGTAAGTAAATGACGTAACTCTTTTGCGCTGTGTGCATGCCCCTGATGTTCAGTGTGAGGAATCTAGTCATGGTCAATGGTGCCACTACGTGCTGGGACACGATGTGCTCTCTCCAATGAAAAGAAAACGGTGAGATCAGAGGAGGGTACGAATGATCGGAACCAAGTGTCTAGAAATGATGAAGGGTCTTTACTTTCCAGTCTCTCAGGTAAGTCCAGAATCCGGATATTGCTCCTGTGGGAGCGCCCTTCAGCTTCAACAACTCTCTCCTCCAGTGTGTGGTCACGTTCCTGTAGGTCTTGAATAGCTCTCTGGTTGTCCGCCATTTGAGCCTGCAGCGTTTTCTCTCCATCAGCCAGCTGATCGGCAAGTTTTTGATAGTCGTCTCTGAGAAACCTCAGCTCTGCAACCAAGGACCCCAGGTGGTCTCCATCAACTTCCGTAAGCCCTCAATAGCTGCTAATACGTGGTTGTTTGTCCTGTGGTGGTTCAAGGGGATCACCCGCAGCTGCCTGCTGTGCGGTATCTGGCACTGTGGAAGGGGGGGGTGTCAGGCAAGACCGGCTTCCCGGCTGACGTGGCGGATTTCGGGCGACCCATCGTTGTAAGCACCAAGGGGGGGATCTCACGCCCCCAAGGTGTACTGCAGGGCATGTGGATGGGGGATCGGGTCCCAGTGTTATGTCGCTTGGTTGGAAACGAGAGAGGCCAAGGACCTCGAGACCCAAGGTGTCACTAATTGGGAGATGTGTGAGATGACATACAGGCTAGATGCTGGTGCTGTTCTGGTGATCCGACTGTTGGCTGATACGTTGCAGATCGTGGCGACCTACTACCAGTTGCAGGAGTGGTCGCCCTCCTGTGCGAAGGCCAGATAGGGAGGGAGCCAAAGAGCTGACTGAGGCAAAAGGAGTCCAGTAGCACACAATGTCGTGATTCAGGCACCGAGGGCCGCGTGCTGTATGTGGGGTGGTGACGGGTGTCAGATTGCGAGGTTGTCAACAAGGGAGTCTCACCACTGCTGTGAGGGGTTCCCCTGGTTGGGTGGAGTAACAATGTCCGGATTTGTGCCCCGCAGACTGCAGTGGTGGCTGTCTCCATCGATGGTAGTAGCTAGGCTGTGTGCTGCCATGGGCTCCAAGGGGGGTTGGGACAGCGTATTCGCAGGTGTTCTGCGGGGCCGCACAGGTAGAGCCCAAGGTAGGTCGGCGGCCTGTCCAGCACGACCGCGGCCCTCAAGCAGACTGGCCCTATGCACGGTATACATAAGGCTGTAGGCCATAGTGGAGGCCTGTCTGTGGGCTGTGCCCCGATATGAGCACCGGATGCCTCACAGAGCCACTATTTTCTCCCTAGTCTGGGTTGAGGAGCTACATAGGTGGGCACAGAAGTAAGAAGGCCATCCCTCACCCCCCTTGCTCCCCCCCACCAGCACTGACTGTACCGTGTCTTGTCCCGGGAGTGAGCCCCATCCAATCCGGACTATGCGGCTCCCGGCATTGGTTGTAGCCAATGAGGCAGAGGATTCTCAGTGCGTGGACAACAGGCTGCTGACTTGGTCCTCCGTTGGGTGAGTTCACCATAGACATGCGCTGCTGGGTCTCCTGCGACTGCAGTCCGCTACGATTATGACAGTCCTGGGGCAGTAGATCGGGCTTCATGGTCCCCTAGCGTGGTCTGCCTCTCCACGAAGTTGCCACAGGGCCTCCGGCCTGGTAGTAAACAGTGTGGAGCTGTGCCCAGATCCGAGGGCCGTGCAGATTTTTTTTGGTTCCTCCGGAGAGGTTGTGTGGGCTGAGGTGACGATAAGTGAAGGTTTCTGACAGCGTGGCCACACCCTAAGGCACCGCGCAAGCCGCCATTTTAACGGTCGTATCTATGTGGGACCTCCACAGGTCAAATTTGAAAAAATTCATAACTCCGGTTCTACTGATTGAATTTAATTTGTTTTGGTGTTTTTATTTATTAAAATTGTTTCTATTTTTTTTCTCAGTTAATTTGAGATTTTTCTTATGTTGTTTTCACTTTATTACTGTTTGTGTGCTGCATAAAATACTTAACACAGTTCCTCTAAGTTAGGCCTGACTGTGCTTGTGCCAAGCTACTAGCGGGTAAAGCGCAGGCTACTTTAGAGACTTTTGAGGTTCACCCCTACGAGGATTGTGCTTGTTGCTTGAGAAGGGTTTTCACCCCTCCTCAATCAATAACTAAATTTTTTGTACGTGGCGCGTGGACACGTCTTGGGATTCGAAGCATTGCAATCTTGTTGCAGTTTACAATTTTGGAAAAATTGGTTCACCGGCCAACAGGAGTATTACTGATCCTTCTTCCCAAACATGCTGAAACTCGGGGCACAAACCTCTAGGAGAATGAAAAATTTCCTAGCTATCGTAACGGAAAGTTTCAATTCTATTTAGGACTCGGAGGCGAGGATTATGCTATTCTTTCTTCACAATTCTTTATTGAATAGCAGCCATTTAAAGTCAAAGTAAAACAACTACCATTCCCATGGAACATTGGGAATACAACAGTTCGAAACAATAGAGTCCATGGATAGTGTCCCGCCCATCTGCACCAATCATGGGGCTCCAGGCTCCTTATAGTCCTCTGTTACTGTCCAGTCCCCCTCTTTCGTCGCTCGAGATCAGCCAGCAAGGACGCTTCATGAATCCTGTTTGTTGGAATATCCTGTCAAAGTAAAGGACATGGTGTAAGCGACAGCAATGGCTAAGGGTTAGCCCTGTAGGGGAAAGAACCACAAATACACTTTCGAGTGAAATCTTGCACAATCAGTGTGAACCTCAGTGAACTAAAGAGTTTACTTACCCCATTACAAGGGTGGGAAGGTCACAAAGAACTTGTACCCTGGGTGGGATAATCCTCGCCTCCGAGTCCTTAATAGAATTGAAACTTTCCGTTAGAATGAAAAATTTCCTAGCTATTGTATGTCAGGACCGGAGGCGAGGGTTATACTAGTTTAAAGCTTGCTCACCAGCAAGTGAGCCATTTCAACTACCGGTTTGAAGTAAAACCGTTTAAAGATAGTCTGAAGACCAGTCTGCAGCATTTAGAATGTCTTCTGGACGAGCTCCCAGGGTAAACGCTTTAGAGGCCATTGCCCCTCTGGTAGAGTGTGCCCCGAAGGCACGTAAGTCTATGCCTGCTTCCTGCATCACCCATCTCTCCCAACGGGCGATAGTGGGGGAAGAGACAGTTCTGTGGGGCTTCTTGATAGCAATGAGCAGTTGGTGCTCTCCTGGAGGGCGGAATTCCTCCGACATCTCCTCATTGGCTTTGAGGCAAGAGACAACACACCGTTTTGGGGCATCCGGAAAGGCAGGATATGAGATGGTTTTCGTCCCACTTTTAGTGCGTCTTCGGATCGTGAAGGTAACCACCGTAGGCGAGAAGATCCTACCTGAGACGTCCAGGGCCCTGACGTCCGAAACCCGTCTGCAAGAGATCAGGCAAAGGAGCATGGCCAGCTTTGCCTAGAGAGGAACCTATTCGGCTGCCAGGAAAGGAACAGGTTCAAGACCTGGTTAACATCCCAGAGTGCTGAATACTGCGGCTCCGGAGGTAAAGGGAGGCGAATGCCTCAAAGGAGTCGGCAGACCATGGGGTGTTCACCCACTGGGGAGCCGTCCACCATGGTGTGACCCGCTGAAATGGTAGAACGGAAGGTATTAATGGTCCTATAAGCCAGGCCCTCTTCCGCTAGTGCGGCCAGAAAATTCAGAATAGATATCACATCTGCAACCATGGGATTATGACCCCGTCGCACACACCAACGATGCCACCTTCTCCAGGTGGAGCGGTAGCGCTTGACGGTACTGTCGGCCCAGGCTTTGGACATGAACTTCTCAGACCGCCCATCGTCCCCTGTAATCCGCCATGCCATTAGGGCTAGGGAGCCCTGCGCCACTAGCGGGTGGGGATCCTTGTCCGGACTGAGGAGGAGAGCTGGAAAGCGGGGGAGAGGGATTGGAGAATCCAAGAAAGTTCCAGAAGAACTGGAAACCAAACTTGTGACCTCCAAATTGGGGTGATGAGCACCACGTTCGCTCTCTGGCATCGAACTTGGGCCGAAACCCTCGTTATCAGGGCGAACGGGGGAAAGGCATAGCCCGCCTCCTCCTGCCAGTCCTGCAGAAACGCATCCGTTTTCTCCGCTAGGGGGTCCGGTCTTCAGCTGAAGAACCGGGGAAGCTGATGATCCAGGCGGGAAGCAAAGAGGTCCACTGAAAAAGGACCCCAAATGCTCTGGAGGTCCGCAAACACCCCCGAATGCAGCTTCCAGAGGCTCACGTCGTGAACGTGGCGTGAGTGGAAGTCTGCCACCTGGTTGGCCTGCCCGGGAAGGTACTATCCTGTGACGGAGATCTGATGATCTAGGCAGTATTGCCAGAAGTTTGCCGCCAGGTCCGAGAGGGCTTTCGACCGCGTGCCCCCTAGGTGATTGATATACAGGACCGCCGAGATGTTGTCCATCTTGAGGAGGACACAGGACCGGATCGAATCCTTGGTCCAGCACTGGATCGCGAACGATCCCGCTAAGAGCTCCAGACAATTGATGTGTAATCGTTGTTCGAGTGGTGACTACACACCTCCCTTGGTGAAGTCGCCACACCTCGCGCCCCAGCCTGACCTGCTGGCGTCTGACTCTATAACGATATCTGGCGCGGAACTGAAAATTGCTCTCCCATTCCAGGCCTCCATATTGGAGAGCCACCACTGGAGTTCCTCTCTGGCTTCTGCAGAGAGGCTCACTTTCTGCGAGTAGGAGAGGCCTCTGCGCAGGTGCGTGGCCTTGAGGCGCTGGAGGGCTCGGTAATGTAGTGGCCCTGGAAATATGGCCTGGATCGAGGCCGAGAGGAGACCCACTATACGGGCCAGCTGCCTGAGGGAGATCCGCGGTTGAGTAAGAGCCCTCCGAATCTCGTGGCGGATCTTCGTCATCTTCCGGGATGGGAGGCTGAGAGAAGACTCCACGGAGTCGATCAAGAAACCTAGAAAAACGACCTGGCTGGAACCAGCGTGGATTTGGCCTCGTTGACTACAAAGCCCAGGCTCTGAAGGAGGTCGACCGCGGTCTGGAGCTGGCGAGAGTGCGTCCTGGGCCATTGGGCCATCAGCAGAATGTCGTCCAGGTACACAAAAAGCCTCATTCCCGACGCCCGCAGGCGTTCTATTACCGGCCGGAGGACCTTGGTGAAACACCAAGGCGCTGAGGAGAGGCCGAACGGGAGAGTGGTGAATTCGTACGTTCGGTTTGTCCAGAAAAACTGCAGGAACCTCCGGTGTGGAGGGAAAATGGGGATCGCGAGATGGGCGTCTTTGAGATCCAAGCGCGCCATCCAGTCGTGAGGTCTGAGGATATCGCGAAGGAGATGCATTCCCTCCATCTTGAAGTGGCGATAGACCAGCCACTCGTTGAATTCGCAGAGGTTGATAACCGGTCGCTGACCCCCATCCGTCTTGTCCACCAGGAAGAGGTTGCTGACAAAACCTCTGGGGTGGGGCAGAGTTTCTGCGATTGCTTCTTTGTCCAGGAGGGACTGTACCTCCTGGTCGACTAAGGCGGCGTCTGCTGACGAGAAACAGAGAGGGCGCGGAGTAACAGGCTGCGAGGGTTCCCCGTAGAATTCTATATGGAACCCTTGTACGGTTTGCAGGACCCAAGCGTCCCCGTGATGGAAATCCAGGCCTGGAAAAATGCGCCAGACGGCCCCCCACTCTTATAAGGGAAGAAGGGAGAACACTCACCGGAAGAGTTGGAGGCGCCACCGCCTCTGCCGCCTCTGTGTTTGCCGCGTCTTCCTCAGGTTGGGTAGAAGTTCCCAAATCTGGCCTGATCTTGATATTGGCCTTGGTTGGAGCCTTGTCCCCTGTGCTGGTTAGGACGGCCGGACAAGCGGCCCCTTCCTCGTCTGGCCCCTCAGAAAACCTGAGGGTGAAACACCTTCTTAATAGAGGATTTTGCCTTGTCCAGGGACGTGAAGGTGTTCACGAACCTTCCCAATTCCTTAATAAAGGGGTCCCCAAAGAGGCCACCCTGAGCGATCGGGCCCGCCTCAGAGTCGGCCAGGTCCCCCAGTTTGGGGTCTACTTTGATGAGCAGGGATCTGCGCCGCTCTGTGGATATGGCGCAGTTGGCGTTGCCGAGGAATACCACTGCGCGTTGGGCCCAGGAGGAGAGGGTCTCAGGGGAGATCAGGGATCCCGATGACTTGGCCTCCTCCGCCATGTCGAGAGTTTTCGTAAGCGGACCTAGGGTGTGTAGGAGCTTGTCTTGGCAAGCTCGCCAAGACCTGTCAATCCCCTTTTTCAGGTCCTTCACGAATTTCTGGAGGAACGTGGCCATGCGGAAGTCGATGTCGGGGGTGGAAGCTACTTTGCCCTCCAAAGAGGGGCGTGGACACTCCGCCCGAAGGCAATTGCGGGTGTTGGGCTCCAGTGGCCGGCGTATCCGGCTCGCGACATACTGGGCAACTTTGTCTGAGGGTGCCCAGTCCGAGGACCTCGGGTGGAGGATGTCATATGGGTCAAGCATGTCTGCGCAAAGACCCTGCGTATCAGAAGCGGGCTCGGGCGGGAGGGGTGCCAGGGGCGAGACGGGCCAGCGTCCTCGTCAGTATCTCCGTGGGTGCCATCCCCTGGGTCAGTGGGGTGCACTGGCGGGGAAGTACTAGCTAGAAACGCCTGCTTAAGGCGGTCAAAGGCATCCGTATCTACCCCAGTGTCTCGGGCACGCTTGGCAGGTGGAGGCTGGTGGTCAGCTTGTGGTTCGCCGGAAGGAGGGTTGGCCGGCAAGGCCTGGGCTGCATTAGCCAGCTTCTCACAGGCTTGTGCGATCTGGCGGGACAGACGATTCTCAAGGGGTGTCATGGCTTCTGCGACCGCCTTGTGGATGGATGCATCTACTGCATCATAGAAATCGTCGTCCCACTGTAGCGCAGTAAGTGTTTCCTCCTCCCACTGGTCATCCTGGTAAGACTCCATAGTGTTGGAATAGGTAACCCTGTACCAGGTAAGTGGGTAAGTATGGTAGACGGGTGGTGTCAAGGTAAGGGGGGCTGGGTGTCAGCCGCTACTTGGGGCTGGCAGTGCTCGCGGATGGGTGGGCTGGCAGCCCTGGGACCCCACAGCCCTGGTGCTAAAAGTGAAAGGGCAGCCTGCCTAACAAGGGTCCCAGCAGGTCAGTAGGGCCTGCGGCACAGACTGAGCGAGCGTAAGGTGGCCTAATAATATGGACCCCCGGGGCGTGAAACACCGAAGAAACCTGCCTAATGGCAGAATACAGACCCGTGTATAAGCGGGCGGGGGCGTGTAAACAAGGAAGAAAACGCTGCCTAATGGCAGGAAATACAGACCCGGGAACGGGCGTTCAGAGGCAGGCGGACAAGGCTCCCCGCGGTGCTGGCTCGGAGTCAGGAATGCACAGCCTGCGCGGAATCCGAAGCTCGCGTGTCGCGGGTTGAGGGCGCGCACAGGCGCCCCCTGACGGCGGGAGGAGTGCACCGCCGAGCCTCGCACCGAGATACGCAGCCGTTAGGGAGCTCAGGCGCTCCCACGGTCGGAGTCGGGTCAACCCGAGTAGCGGGTGACTCTCTATGAAATACCTGCAAAGGAATGACGAAGCAGTCAAAATAATGCCAAAACCGGGGCGGACGCACATCGGTGGTGAAATCGCTCGATGTGCGCGTCCGCGCTCGGCTGTGACAGACAGTGAGACCTGCACCCAGTGCTTTAAATGGGCCGGTACTCACCGGTACAAAGTACCGGCACTTCTAAATTTTCTGCCTTTGAGTACCGGAACTTTTTCTCGTCAAAGAGAGTACCGGTACTCATGGGGCAGCAAGCCAACTTAGTGCAATTTGGCATGCTAAGAAAGAAGCGTGACACAGCTGAGGAGTCGGTCCCTTTTCGTGAAGCACTCGAGTGCTAATCTCCCTTTACAATCTACTAATTGACAACGCCCATATGTATTCAATCAGAGCAGGCAGGGAGTTTGGGAGGGGCCCGCTTCACACTGTGATTATTGACACAGTGTCCACTCAGGCTCTGTGGAGACAATAGCACCTAAGAGAAGGCTTCCTGCTGGCGAGTAGGGCAGCACTTGATTGGAGCCAGATCGAGGAGAAAGGTGGTGATGATGACGCTGTAGCACAGCAGTGGGGGGTGCGGTCGGGGAAACAAGGTGTAGTAATGTGGACAACAGAATATGCGTTTCTAAAACACATGAGCTAAATACCCTGTCTGCGTGAACAAGTGCTTCTATGTCCCTGTGCATGTATTTGTATGACTGAGTGTTGTCTGCAGTGTGCATATCTGCACACCATTTAAACTAAATGTGTAATGTGTGCCTCTGGCCCCGTCCCTTAGTACTGCCCGTAGCCCCGCCCCCATAGCCCTGCCCCCCTAACCCCGCCCCCCCTAACCCCGCCCCCTCCCCGCCCCCTATCCACATCTCAGGTGAGTACCTGCACTTATTTCTTTCCATTTAAAGCACTGCCTGCACCAAAGGTAACGCGGAAAAAAGGCAGCTCGAGAGAGCGTACACCAGGTAAACAATGGTCGCCCGAAGGCATACAACGAAATTAGCATGTAGATCAGAACAGTCTAGAAATACAAGCAGAGAGTAATAAAGCAGTCTTATCTGGCTTAGAGCAGCGAAGAAAGAGGGGGACTGGACAGTAACAGAGGACTATAAGGAGCCTGGAGCCCCATGATTGGTGCAGATGGGCGGGACACTCTATCCATGGACTCTCTATTGTTTCGAACTGTTGTATTCCCAAAGTTCCATGGGAATGGTAGTTGTTTTACTTTGACTTTAAATGGCTGCTATTCAATAAAGTGAAGAAAGAATAGCATATTCCTCGCCTCCGGTCCTGACATAGAATCTAGTGAAGGGTAATAATCTTTAGTGTTATGAGAGCCTCTACTGGGAATACTTAGCGTGTAAGGTGAACAGCAAAGAAGCTTTGCATGGAAGAGATTATTGAGGGTGAGTACTGGAAAGGGATTTGACATTAAGATCAAATTGATATTAAGGCCTTTTTTTCATTTTTTTTAATAACCAGGATGGTTGTCAAATTTACTCTTTGTTGATACAGTTTTCTTTGCTCTTACGGTGTGCAGTAAAGGAAGATAGTCATAAAATTAGCCTCCATTCTCCCCCTGGAATAACTTAAGGTATTGCAATGCAAGTGAATATATTCACCAGTTACACCACCACCTCATGACCACAAACACATTGTCATCTTTATTATTCCATCTCTCACACATAGTGTGCAGTGCCACGGAAAATGGCGCTTAGGGTCGATTGTAGAAGAGCAGTTGGTGTTTGCTTCCTCGAGATATGGTTGAGTGCTGCTTGCTTCCTCGAGAGATGGCTGTGTGCTGCTCTTTACATGAAAGTAAGGAAGGTTTCTGTGTATGACTCTGATTCAGTTTTATTCAATGCATCAGTGGTTATAACGTCCTTTAATCAACTCTGCCCTCATCATCCCACATATGGGGAGCAAACGCCTAGCTGTCAATGCTCTGAAAGTTGGGCTTCTCCCACCGTTGTCAAATATATTTCTGTATTATTACACTGGTTCTGAATGGCTGCAGCATAAGAGAATACCTGGAAATCCGACACTGACCGAGAGCTCTGTTGATCATGCGTTGAAGATCTCCGCGCATCCCATGAAGGGTTCTGAATTGAATGCAGCAGAATGGGGGCGAGTCGGACTAAATTTGTGAGTGTAGTCTATTCGTTTTTTGTCTGCAAAATTCCCCTTTCAAAATGTTCTCCTATGGATTAACGTGGAAAATTAAACTATAAAAAAGCCTTCTTTGTATATTTGAAAGTTACTAGTTTAAAAAGTATGATGTCTTAGGTTACTGAAAGGCTAGATTAAAAGTGAAGTTAACACCTGTCGATGATAACATTAAGCTACGTTAGGAGAGTCAAGGTGTCATGTCATCATTTGTACAGAGAAAGGTACATGCACTGCAATCTATTTAGTTTGTGAAGGGTCTAGCCAGTCCTCGAAAGAACTCATTTATTTTTAGATCTCACTTTGGCTAAGACTACATCCTTCATAACCGATTTGTTCGTTTGTCTTGTTTTTAAATGTATAGTTTTGCTTTAATTTACCATTTGAATCTTGGGGCTTAACGTGGAAGGAATACTGAAGCATTCAAAGAGTGCGTGGTTGAGAAGTTTTTGCTTGCAACCCGATTTTTTTCCCCCCTCCAAAATGTACGAACTTTTTAAAGGTTGTTGAATTGCAGGTACAACACTCTCCTTTTGCAAACCACCGCTTGTTGATTTTAAAATTGTCTACCCCAAGCACTGCTTCACCTCCTAACCACCTTCAGGATATTTCGACACTTCTGTAACGTACTGTGCAGCAAGAAATAAAGGTATATGTTCAGCAGAAAAATGTGCCTGGTAGAATCAATGATGGCGGTGCAAGACGCAGATTGTAGCTAAATGATTCCCGTGATTATTAGTGTGCAGTGTAACATGTTACACTAAAATTCTGTAAATGTGTGTTTTAAGCATCAGTATTTTAACGTAAAACACTTTGAAAGTATTCACATTTGAAGTTTTCATTTTTTTGTGATTGGTAGGGTGTAAATTTGTATGTGAAAAACCTGGATGATGGTATTGATGATGACCGACTGAGGAGGGAATTTTCTCCGTATGGTACAATCACAAGTGCAAAGGTAAATCGTATTGAATATTGTGTAAATGCTACAGCATATAAATCGTATAGTTATTTTAAAGGATATACTGAGAAGATATTCGTTGTGTGGTTACTTTTGTTCTTTCTTATATTCCTAATATAGAAAATCTTCCACTTTGAAGAATAAAACTTAATAAACTTAACAGAACAAATCCTGAAGTAGATTACATAAACAATTGTAACATAAATGGGAAGTTTAGAAACTGTGACTGACTAATAGTCGAGTCAGGCGGCTGACAAATAGTTCTTGCATAGAGGTGAGCTAAAATGGTGGTTTTGCAAATGATGAGATGAACTTTGTGGCTCTGTTTCACCTTTATATCTTGAATGACATTCTTCTCAGTGACTCAATAAGAAGTGGAAATGGAGTGAGAGGTGAAATCTGTGGTCTGTGTTCTGCATGTGACTAGAGTTTCTTAGTAGCTACCTATTAAATCGCATTGTTTCAGTCCATTCTGTGTTGGAAAGACTGTTGAGTAATAGCTTTTAGCATTTTTCAAGCATAGCAGAACTAGCTCACCATAAGTTGAGCTTGTTATGGTCTTTCTGGTTGGATAGCATTGCTTTGGCAGCTATAATGAGCAGAAAGAAGCCTCTATATATCTCACGGGAGGGACACAAGATTAACTTAATCGCAGCAATATACTCAAGTTACTAAAATCACTTCCCAATCTATCGTTTTCAGGCTAATCAATTGTTATTATTCCATTTCTACCCCGCTAACAAGGAGAAATAAATGAAACAACACGGCTGGTGTTAAGGACAAAAAAATGAACAGGAGACCATTGTATCCCACAAACATAGCTTCAGTAAATGGGAAATACACATTTCCATAACATAAATTAAACGTTATCCTTCTAGACATTACACAAAAATGCAATACTGCATGCAGAAATTAATCAAAATTTGGCATTGCGCAACCTATCTTTGAAAAACGATATTCTGTGGTCAACTACAACAAATCTACAAGGATTTAATGCCCTGCATTGAGAAGCATACACATCTAACATCCCCCCTCACCCCCCCAAAAACAAGTCTATGCCTCTATCCCCAGAAGACCAATTCAATATGATTAGCATCAAAAAGCAGGGGAACAGGGTTTGCAGGCTAAAAATGTCGACCAACCTATCCAGGACAGGTCATGGTTACCATAAGCACTATCCAAAAATAACTTGTCTCACACAAGCAACGGGTTTGCCAGTCAACATCCCCAAACATGGTCTGATGGAAAAAGGAGCGGGATTTACTAATCATCAAATCGATCCTATGCAAAGCTATTCATGGAACATATGGTGGAACCAATTCAACATCCAAGAAGATGCTATCAATACCTGACCATATTTGATATCGTAGGCCTTCAAAAAACATGGAAAACAGAAGGACCACTTCTTTTAAGCTACTAAGTGTACCACAATCCTGCCATAAAAATGAAAGAAAAAGGGCAGGCCTACATGTGGATTGGTGACTTTTGTCAAAACCATCCGAAACGTTCAAACCGAAAACCTCAACAGTGGAAGCCATGGTTTCTAGGAGTCACACTGACAATCCTGAATGCAGAACTGCAAAATTAATTTTTAACCTATGTCTAAAACCTTGCCCCAAATCTCTCCGCCCAGAGGTGGATCTGATGGAAATATACATTTTGGATCTTCTTACTGCAAACTCAGATAAATTATACATAATTACCAATTAATTCAGATGCTGAAGCAACCAGAGAGTAAGACTCAGACAATGATTGACACAGGTGATGAGTTTTCTCAGCTCTACTAAAACAACAGTTGTTATGACGACTTGCAGGAGGCTAGAGGTCCCAATACCTCCCCTGACATGGGCCTTCTCTCACCCACTGGACCAGCCAAAGAAGAATCTGCTTCCTACGCCATGGCAATACGAAAGGCGGCCAAAACCAAAGTACTCGAACCCAGCTCCCCACCTTGGAGGTCAAGACTAGTGCTTTGACAGAAGTTCTCAAGCCGGGGCGGCACACCTCTTCTGAGCCCCTTTTACCATTTAATGAGGCACTAACGGTTACCTTATTGGGGACTAGGGCCAAACCTTGCTCCAGCTCCATTCAACAGACAAATTGCCAGATGCCATTGCACTGCCATGGGTGATCATGCGTTCCTTTCGCCCTCACCCCTAACGTTTAGTGGTGCAAGCCTCCATAAGCAAGTCAAACCTCAACACCTTTCCTTCTGCTCCCCCTGATAGGGAGTCTAAACGAGTAGAAACATTTGGGAAGCAAGTTTTTTCTTCCACCACCCTGGCTCTCAGTGCATGCCAGTTGCCTCTTGGTACACTATTCGCATGCTTTTTGGTACTTGGTGGCTTAGATTCTACCTGGTGTCTCTGAAGATTTCTGACCTGTCCTTGCTCAGGCTATCCAAAACTGTTGTGATTTGCCCTAGTTCACAATTAGTTTTGGCTTGGATACCACCGATTCCATTTGGTGAGCCGTTGGCACAAGTGGCGGTGATCAACTAGATTCTCAGGCGATATTCATTCCTCCTTTATGACCATGCACTTCATCAGGACTCAGCTGTTTGGGGACAAGGCTGATTCTGCTTTAGAGCGATTTAAGGAGAGCAGGGCTGCTGCCCACCAACTGCACCCTTACCACTTCTTTCCAATCCTTTTGTGGATTTGTAGAGCTATCACATACTGCCAGCCTGTCCAGTCAGCCTGTCTGGCCTCAGCAAGGGACCTAGCAGTTCCACTGTAGAGGCTGTGGTGCCCACCACCACCCTCGGCCCAGTTCAGCAGGCCATCCAGTCGACTGCCCCCCCATCCCTCCAGCAGCCCCACCTGCAAAGCCCCTTTAGCATGCCCTTAGTGGAATACAGCCACCTGGTGGGAGGCATGATCCAACAATTCTTCCCAAGTTGGCAAGCAGTAACTTTGGACGGCTGGGTCCTGCAGATAGTTCGCAGGGGCTATGCGTTACCCCTCATTTGTTCTCTGCTGCACCTTCCACCATCCCCACAGCGACTGTCAGAGGACCATACCCCATTTTGCAGCTAGAAGTACAAGCTCACTTAGCCAAAGGGTCTGTCGAGAGGGTGCAGGTGCTAGAAATAGGACATGGTAGTTATTTACGTTACTTTCTGGTGTCCAAGGACAATGGATTACTTTGTCCTATTTTAGACCTGCACCCTCGCCACGTCTTTCTCAGAAGAAATTCCAAATGCTCACCCTGGCCCAGGTCTCATCTGCCCTCGCCGCTGGAGACTGGATGGTGGGTTTGGACCTGCCCAGATGCCTAGTTCCATATGCCTGTCGTAACGGGCCATTGGCACTACCTGCGGTTTGGGGTGGGAAAGGAGCATTTTCTGTTTGCTGTGCTCCCCTTTGCTCTCACCCGCTCCCCTCGGGTGTTCAAGAATGTGATGGCAGCACACCTTTGGAGGTTTTGGGCGCAAGTCTTTCCCTACCTCAGTGACTGGCTGTTGAAGGCGGGGTCACCCCAGGCAGTCACCAACCACCTCGAGGCGAACCTCCTGTTATCTTTGGAGTTCACTTTTAGCGTACCGAAGTCACACCTGACTCCTCGGATGCCCCCCTTCATCTGAGCCATTCTGGGCACAGATCAGTTTCGTGCCTTTTTCCCAGGGAAAGAGTCCAGAACATTAAGACTGTCATCCAGATCTTTTGGCCTCGGTCCTGAATTTCAGTGAGGTGACTGAGGCTACTGGAATTTATGGTCTCCTTCATTGTGCTGGTCGAGCATACCAGGTGACATATGCGGCTTTGCCAAGGGACCTGAAGTCTCAGTAGGCTCAACATCAAGGTCACCTCTCCAACCATGTCCAGATCTCGGAGTAGAATGCAAAAGACCTCCCGTGGTGGTTACTGAACTGTGATTGGATCAGGGGCGGATCCCTCCCCCTACCTCACCCAGAGCGGACACTGGCGACCAATGCATCGCGTCAGTGTTGGAGTGGCCTCCTGACCGAGGTGGAGATCAGAGGCCTCTGGTCTCCAGTGGAGTCCCAACTCCATATCAACCTTCTAGGGCTGGTGGTCATCCGCTTGGCATTGAGAGCCTTCCTTCAGGCCATCAAAGGGAGGCTGCTACAGGTGCTCACGGATATCACCACTTCCTTATGGTACTCCAACAAACAGGGTGGGGAGGAATTCTGGATCAAGGTGCCTCTGGAAGTGGCTGAACCATTAAGGAATTTTCCTGCTGGTGAACATCTTGGCAGTATCGTTCAATATACCAGGGCGGACGAGTTCAGCCGTCTGCACCTAACAGATCACGAGTGACAGTTACACTAGTAGGTGTTGCAAGGTCTCTTCTGCAAATTAGGAGAACCTTGACTGGATCTGTTCACCACCACCGAGAATGCAAAATGTCTGCACTTCTGAGTGCTGGAGTTTCCGAGGCATCTCTCACACTGAGACTCATTCCACCTCGAGTGGAACTCTGGACTTTCACTCTGCCTCTACCACTCCTGCCCAGATATCTCAAGAAGATCAGAAACGACCGGACCCATGTCATACAAGTATCTCCCAATTGAGCACAGAGAGTATGATATGCATAGCTACTGGGCCTGAGCATCTGTCTTCCGATCAGGCTGCCCCTTCGGGAGGATCTGCTGTTGCAGCAGCAAGGCAGGGTTCTGCACCCAGGCCTTCCCAAACTCCCCCTTTTATGTTTGGAGATTGAGCAGTGACAGCTGAATGGCTTCTACCTTACTCTGGAGGTGGTTGATGTCACCTTGGTAGCCTGTCTTGCCTCAAAAGAAACGGTATATGCCTGTCTTTGGGAAAAGGTTTTTTGTTTGTGCAGCACACGCCAGATTGCCCACGCCCAGGCCTGAATATCTGACGTTCTGCTGTTTTTGTTCCTAGCCCTGCAAAGCTTGCTTCTGGCACGGTTAAAGGATATCTCTCAGCTCTTTTGGCTTTTTTTGCGGTTGCTGGATCAGCCTTCTTTGTTTGTCTCAAGTTATGCTTTTTTTTTTAAAGGCTCACAACATGTTTGAGGCATGTGTGGCTGTAGATACACGTGCTTAGCATAACCCTGCCATCTAGTGTTGGGCTCGGATGTGTGCAAGTTGTTTTTCTAAGAAGGTATTTTGAGTTACGAGGTATAGTGACTCCTCCTCTTGCTTGCAATGCGCATGGTCCTCAACTCCAATGTTAGATTGTTTTCTTCCGCCGTGTGGTTCGGACATGTGCTCCTCTGCTCCGGTTCAACGCTTTAGTCAGTTACTTTCCTTAAAAACTCTTGGTATTGTTTTAATCGCAGATCTCTCTACACTATTTAAGTGTATCAACCTCAAATTCGTCCAGGCGACTCGATTCGCCTGAGGACCTCTTGGGCCTTCGCCCTAAGGGGCGGGATTCCTATTCGGCATTCCCTCCATGGGATGTCCACGCTGTGATGGAACACCTTTCTGTTTTTGTCCTCATTGCCACGCCAAGTTTCCACGCACCATTTTCCGATAGGCATGTAACTTGTGCCTTTCACCCCAGCACGATGAAGCGACTTGTGAGGCCTGCAGGTCTTTTCGATCAAAGAAAATGCTTAGAGATTGAGGAGCTCATGTTTGGAGATGTTTTGACACACCACCGAGGGCACACCAGACCTCTTCGGTTCGGAAGATCCAGAACAGGAGGTGCAGACCCATTCATCTGGTGCTGACAAGGGCACCTTCTCTCCTGAAGATGGCTCCGGTACCGACATGGAGGTGCAAGATATCACTCCAGGGCAACCTGTGAGTACTGTGCCCCTCCGCCTCCCCCCAAACACAGCACATCTCTACAAAGAGTTGCCTACCTCCCCGATCAACCAAAGACTGCTGTTGGGCCGCCACTGCCTTCGAGCCATGGTCTGCACTGACCAGCTGTTTTGGACATGCCTGGCCCCGGTGCAGAAAAAACAGCATCAACAGCATGTCCTTGACCCAAAGCCTACCACATCGGACCCCAGCTGACCCTTGTAGCTGAAAACGTAGGCGTCGAAACACCATTCCACCTCTGCGCCTAACATAGCCGATTTGGAACCGAAACCATCGGCGGCGAAAAATCTAATGCTGAAATCCACTTCGGAGCTGAAAACGTACACCTTTTCAAAGCATCCTTCGGAGTGGGTGGAGCTAGTGCTCGATAGACTCGAGCAGGAGTTGGACTTGGGCCAAAAGCACATGATGCACCCGGGCACTGGCCATATCATTGCAAAGCCTCCTCATTCATGTGCTCAACCAACGAAAAGATAATTGTCCTTTGAGGAGGTGTTAGAAATGGGGGTCTCTAGTTGGCAGAGGTAGGTACCTTTGTCCAAATCGGGGCCCTTGCTTCTAGTCGGGGTAAGGGGGGATACACTCCTAAAATAACCCCTGCTCACCCCCTTGGTAGCTTGGCACGAGCAGACAGGCTTATCTCAGAGGCAGCTTGTAAAGCATTTGTGAACACATACAGTAACACAGTGAAAACACTACAAATGGACACCACACCAGTTTAGAAAAATAAGTAATCTTTATCTAAACTCAAAACAAGACCAAACGACAAAAATCCACAATACAGTAAAAAAAATATGACTTTCAGATGGTAGAAATAGTTCAGTTCAATGCAAGTTGTAAATGCGACACTTTTCTCAAAAGTACCTTAGATGCGTCACGCAAAGCAAACAAAATGGCCGCAGGGAAGGTGATGCGTCTGTTCCTTACACTCAGGGGAGGTGATGTGTCTGTTCCTTACTGCGGCGCAGGGGAGGTGATGCGTCAGTTCCTTACTGCGTGGGGAGTTGATGCGTCTGTTTTACTGCGGACCCCAAACGATGCGACAGTCTTGGCGCCTCGATGCGATGCTCCGGTACGATGCGTGTCTTCGTGCAACCGCAGAGCAGGCTTGCGTCGGGATCGGTGCGGCAGCGGCGATTTTTCGAGCCGTGGCAGGCGCTGCGCCGGTTTCTTTGGCGATGCGTCGGAAAACCAGTGCGGATGCGACACGCTTCTTCGGTGTTGCGTCGATTTCCGAGATCCCAGCGACAAACAGTCTCCAGAGGTCCTACACAGCAGCAGGCACCTCTTTGCAGGTTGGAATTCCCAGCAAGGGAATTCAGGGGAGCTGGTGGTGAAGTCTTTGTGTCCCTGAGACTTCAGAACAGGAGGCAAGCTCAGTTTCAAGCCCTTGGAGATCTTTTCTTCAAGCAGGTGACAAAGCAAACTGCAAAGTCCTTTTTCTCCTTTCCTTGGCAGCAAGCAGCCACTGCAGGCCAACCCAGACAGCAAACAGCACAGGGGCAGTATTCCTCCTCAGCTTATCCGGCTCTTCTCCTTGGCAAAGGTTTCCTCTTGATTTCCCAGAAGTGATCTAAAAGTCTGGGCCCTTCTTTTTATACACCAAAATCCGTTGTTCTCTGAAGGCAGAGTGTGTCTGTACCCAGCCAAAACCAGTTCTGTGGGGCACTTTGCAAGTGCACAACAACCTCCTTTGTCCGTGTGAGCCCTGGCTTCAGACACACCACAGGGGGGCGGAGCCGTCATTGTGGAAGGCAGGCACAGCCCTATTCAGGTGAAGATGCTACTCCTCCCACCACTCCAAATGCAGACCAAGCCTATTCAGCCCAGCCCTGACTCATCAGACTTCTGGAGCCACAGCCCTTCTCCAGCCCCTGTCATCCAAAAGCCAGACATGCAATACACAAACCTAGCAGAGGCACACTGGATGGTTAGGCAAGAAAATACCCACTTTCTAAAAGTGGTATTTTCAAACAAAGAATGTAAAAATAACCCTCACTAAAAGATGCACTTTAACATTCTGAGTTCAGGCATATTAAACTTTATTTTCCTATCTGGTTCCTAGGATCAGTTATGTTTATAAGATGTTATAAACTAACTCTCCATTCTGTCCTATGGGAACAGATAGCCTTGCAATAGTGAAAAATGAAATTGGCAGTATTTCACTATCAGGACATGCCACACACATCAGGGCATGTCCTACCTTTCATATACAATGCACCCTGCCCACAGGGGTACCTTGGGCCTACCTTAGGGGTGACTGATATGTAGAAAAGGGAAGGTTTAGGGACTGGCAAGTGTGTGCACTTGCCAAGTCGACATGGCAGTACTAGACTGCACACAGGCTCTGCAATGGCAGGCCAGAGTTGCATTTTACAGGCTGCTTCCGTGGGTGGCACAATCAGTGCTGCAAGCCCACTAGCAGCATTTGATTTACAGGCCGTGGGCACACACACTGCACTGTACTAGGGTCTGACTAGTAAATCAAATAGCCAATCATGGAAACACCAATCCATAACAACAATTTACAGGGCGAGCATATGCACTTTAGCACTGATCAGCAGTGGAAAAGTGCCCAGAGTCATAAAACCACCAACAATAGGTCAGAAAAAATACAGGAGGAAGGCAAAAAGTTCTGGGATGACCCTGAAGAAAGGGCCAAGTCCAACAGGAGGCTTTAGAGGTTCCCATTCCTTTAAAGAAACAGGAAGACTAGGCTACCAGCACACTGCACATTAGCCCACCTCTAGTGCCTGCTGCACACCACACTCCGTCACCACTTCTTTCGCCTGTTCAACCCACAGCACTCATCTGAAGGTTCCCTAAATTCATACACAGGGGATGGGGGGGCGGGGGAGAACGTCATTATTCCATCCCATCGCAGAACGATCCCTGAGATTCGTATGATGCAGATCCACCAGCAAATACGGACCCAGATCTCTATTCCCCCCCCCCCCCTCCCATGACACTATCGCCTACCATGACCCCCTAGGCAGTGCAGCTACATTCCACATGAACCTGTTACACACAGAGCTTTTAAAGGATGACTTTTTTTTTTTTTTAACCCTCTCCTTTACTCTGTGTTCAGCACAATATCTGCCAATGTTAAAAGCCCTACTCACACACACGAGTATTTTTAATGAGACTGTCTGGTCCAGAGTCATCACACCCAGGGTCGACAAAAAATACAAACCATCACCTGTTGACCCTACATACATTAAAGAGCAACTTCCACCTGACGCCCTAGTTGTGACACAGCCCGTAAGAGGGCCAACTATCAAAGATCTGGTGAGGCGTCCCCACCAGATAAGAAGAGCAAGAAGATGGATGCAGCAGGTAAGAGGGTAGCTGCACTGTCTGCCAACCATTGGAGTATTGCAAACTCCATTGGACTACTCTATTACGCTACAGCAGGGCACCTTGTACGAAATGGAGGACATCTTCCAACATCTTCCCGAAGAATACAAGAAAGGGGCCTATCAAATTACTTCTGAGGGAAAACTTATATCAAACAAGACCATTCGGTATGCCCTCGATGCATCTGACACCGCAGCTAGTGGCATACATTCCAGTCTGCTCCTCTGGAGACATCGCTGGCTCAGTTTCAGGTTTAAATCTTGAGGTTCAACAAAACCTGCTAATTCTTCCCTTTTATTGGGAACACCTTTTTGGGCCTAAAGTGGATTTCCCTCTAGAAAATATGAAGGATAACGAAACCGTCAAGGCCATACAAACTCCTTTGCAACGTGGCTTCTTTCGACGTTCATCTCATCAGGCAGGGCCCAAAACAACTACCCTGAGATCTCCTCATCCCATCACAAGCCACATGTCCAAACATCCTCCCCAAGGGGACATTACAGGGGGGGTCATGCAAAGGAAACAGTTTTAGAGGCAAAGACAAGGGCTTTCTCACCAAACCTTCCGCCTCTACCACCAAACCTTGCCTTACCAACCATTCACACAACACCTGCGGGGGTCGACTACAAAGGTTCTTTCCGGCATGGCGGAATATAACCTCCAACCAGTGGGTCTTGGATATTATCCAACATTGTTATTGTCCGGAGCTCACATCCACACCTCCAAACATTGCACCTCGCAACCACAGACTGAACAGGCCAACAGTTGCTCAGAGAGGAAATTCAGTCACTACACAAAAAGGGGGGCATAGAACCTGTACCATTACACCAGAAAGGCACAGGGGTCTATTTGCTTTACTTTCTTTTTCCCAAAAAGGATGGGTCCTGAAGGCTAATCTTGGACCTCGGACCTCTAACAGATAAATTCTGTCTGAGCATTTCCACATGGTCACTCTGCAAGTTGTCATCCCAGTACTACAACAAGGCTACTTCATGGCTGCACGTGACCTGAAGGACACCTACTTCCACATTCCAATTCACCCAGCCCATCGCCAATACGTCAGGTTTATACTAAACGGGCAACACTTCCAATTCAAAGTGCTCCCATGCGGGGTCAGTACAGTCCCCAGGATTTTCACCAAATGTATTACAGTAGTAGCTCCTCATCTACACAGGCAAAACCTGTTTTTACATACTTGGACGACTTGCTCCTCAAAAGTACAACTCATCAAGTGTTTTCAACACACACAAGACACCATAAACCTACTTTATCGACTAGGCTTCACCATTCATGCAGCCAAATCCCATCTCCAACCCCTTCAAATACGTTACTTAGGAGCCATCCTCCACTCTCAGCTGGGGATAGCTTACTCAATGCTGCCCGCGTTCAATCATTCCTGGTGCTTATTCCGGAGTTTCAGCCTCATCACATAACAGTGAGAACAGTTATGCGTCTACTAGGGACCATGTCTTCATGCATAGCAATAGTACCTCCTGCCACACTCAATATGTGTCCGTTGCAGGAGTGCTTAGTGCATCAATGGACTCAAACAAAGGTTCAGTTGAAAGATCTAATGTTGGTGACCCATCAGGCCTGCCACACTCTGCAGTGGTGGAACACCAACAATCTCCTAAAAGGACGGCCTTTCCCAGGCACAGTTCCACAGAGAATCATAACTCTTTCCTCACGGGCTTGGGGGGGGGGGGTGGCACATTCTCAGGATTTGACTATCATGGGACACTGGACAATCAAACACATCCCCATATCAATCACCTTGAGTTGCTAGCTGTTCAGCTAGCGCTCAAAGCCTTCCTTCAAGGGCTTCCTTGGGAAAGTAGTCCTCAGAAAAACCGGCATGACTGCCATGTATTATCTGCAAAAACATGGTGGCACTTGTTCCTCTCCGCTCTCTCATCTAGCCCAGAACATCTGAAGATGGGCCCTCTGGTACAACATTCACCTATTAACGGAGTACCTTCCAGAAGTGGACAACGACTTTGCAGATCTCTTCAGGAGGCACCAACAAGTCCATGAATAGGAACTCAACCTGCAAGTCCTCCTCCCATTCTTCCAGCGTTTGGGTCACTTCGAGGACGGTCCCCTCCCGAGCCCTCAACAGGACTCAGTAAAGATCTTGGGCATTAAATTCGATAGTGCCCTCTCAACCACAGTTACAGGCTCTGACAGATTCCTGGTTCGGGCTGCTACCGATGCTGAAGAAATGTCTGCCCCTTTTGTCAGAGTGTTCCAAGCGAGTGGTAATCCAAGCATTAATAATTTATGAATTGGATTACGGGAATGCTCTCTACATAGGTCTCCCGAAGTATTTCCTAGGCAGACTTCAGGTGGTACAGAACTCGGCAGCCCGGATGCTTCTCAATATTCCCCTGAGAACACATGTCCTCTAATCTGCAGGCCCTCCATGGCTTCCCATAAAACAAGCATTGGCATAGCCAATAGGTCTTGCCATTAGGACCTCATAGGTATTTAGCCATGCAGCACATTATCCTGGGTGCTACATCATCTACTGCTACTTTATGTGCAGTGGTGAAAGGCCCCACACACCCAATGATGCGCTTTCATGCAAATTTAATGAAAATATAATAGTTATGTGCACGTGTGCCATGTGAAAAAGCATAAAACTCGTGCACCAGTTGGGAAAAATGTTTCACTTGTAAATAAATTGGTTAAAACTCCCCGAAATTGTTTGCACACTGCATAATCCGTTTAACCCTTTCGGTGCTCATGACGCTACAAACAGCAGAGGGATTTCTATTTTTTTGGGGCCTCGGGAGGTGGGGAAGAGCTTCCCCAACCTCCCGAGGCCCATCAGCTGTTTTCAGTCTAATGACGATCGCGCGCATGGTGCGCTGTCGTCATTAGACTGAAAACGAAATTGAAACTTAGTTTCAGTGTTTCAGTGCTCGTGGGGCTATCTCAGCCCCCCGAGCACTGAAACACTTGGGAGAGGTATCGTTGGAAAGGGAGGATCTCCCTTTCCAATGGTACCCTTCCCTAGTGGATCCCTGCTTGGGGATCGCCCCAGGAGGGCGATCCCCAAGCAGAGATCCACCCACTAGCCACCAGGGAGGGGGGGAGCAGCCCCTTGGGCAAGGGCCTTTGCTCCCCCCATTTGTTTGGGCATAATTTCAGTCTTTCTGCCCCCCCCCCCGGGGGGGCAGAAAGCCCACTAGAACCAGGGAATTTTTTATTAGGTAAATTAGGGGTGGGGGCTGCCCAATATGGGCACGCCAATGCCCCCGCCACCCCCTGCACAATTCCAGTCTTTCTGCCCCCCCCCTGGGGGGCAGATGGGGGCAGTAGCTCCCAATCTGCCCCCCCCCGGGGGGGCAGATAGCACCCTAGATGCCAGGGATTTTTTTTTATGCGCCAGGGGTGGGGGCTTCCCAGAATGGGCATGCCAAAGCCCCCACCCTACCCCCCCAAAGTAAGAATAAGACTTTCTGCCCCCCCAGGAGGCAGATGGGGGCAATAGCCCCTGATCTGCCCCCCGGGGGGGGGGCAGAAAGCCGACTAGGCCCCAGCGATTTTTATTTATATATATATATATATATATATATATATATATATATATATATATATATATATATATATATATATATATATATATATTTCACTGAAAAAACCATAGGTTTTAGGGACAGTTATAGTTAGTTGGACATTGCACTCGTACAAAACCCGTGAAATTCCCCCGTTATAGTTAGTTCAGGTAACTATAACTCGCGCCCCCGCAATGCACTGCTGATGACGTCACATATTACATCACTCATGACATGGTCAGTGACATCACTGATGACATCTCAAATGACATCTCAAATGACATCATCCAGTGACTGTGTTTCTGTAAAGTTTAAATATGTTTAATATATATAGGGAAAGGCGTATTGAAGAATGAGTGGGTGAATAAGTGTCTGAATGGATGATTTAGTAGGTGTGTGACTAACTCTAAGTGAGTGATTAAACGTATCTTACTGAATGCATGGGTTAGTGACTAAACTGGGTGAATGTCTGTATCCGTCTGTCTGTTGGCGTGTAAGTGGCTGCATGGGTTTGTGAATAGCTAAATGAGTGTCTATATGAGTTATTGAATGCTTGTCTGAGTATCTGTATGGGTGCCTGAGTGTTTGTGTGGGAGGGGTGTGTGCAACTCTGTGCATAGATGTGTGAGTGGGTGATTCACTGGGTGGATGGTTTCAAGAGTGCATCTGTGATAGACTGTATGGGTGGGTAAGTGTGTGTAAGAGTGTGTTAGTGAGTGAATGTATGTCCCAGTGGTACATGTGTGAGTAACTGCATATGTGAAAGGCAGTATATATGTGTGTTGGAGTATATAAATAGCTATAAGCGAGAGTGTGTGATTGTGAGAGTGACTGTATGGATGAGTGTGTGCTTGTATCAGATTGTATAAGAGCGTAAGAATGTGCTAGTATTTGTATGAGTAAGTGAGCTGGTGTGTGTATAACTGTAAAGGTGAGTAAATGGGTGTGTGCTTAATTTTTTGCATGACTGACTAGGTGTGTGAGTACCTCTATGGATGAGTGGCGGTGTGTGAGTGTTTATATAGGTGTATGAGTGCATATAATAGTCCTGTACTGAGTGACTATAAGTATGAGTGACTGTACGGGTGAGTAGATGTGTGTGTGTGTGTAGACCTAAGAATCAGTGAGTGTGTATATAGTAATTGGTGTTGGAGTGTCTATGGTTTTGACAATGGCAGTCTGTAATTTACAGTGGGTGTATCAAAAGTTATATTAGGGTGTGAGCAGATGCATCAAATTATCACATGGATGATGTCATCAGTGATGTCATTTGAGATGTCATCAGTGATGTCACTGACCATGTCATGAGTGATGTAATATGTGACGTCATCAGCAGTGCATTGCGGGTGCGCGAGTTATAGTTACCTGAACTAACTATAACGGGAGAATTTCACGGGTTTTGTACGAGTGCAATGTCCAACTAACTATAACTGTCCCTAAAACCTATGGTTTTTTTCAGTGAATTTGTAAGGTTTTTAAATGCTAATTTCTAACTATAACGTGCCTGAAACCTATGGTTTTTTCAGTGAATTTCAAAGGTTTTTAAATGCTAATTCCTAACTATAACATGTCTGAAACCTATGGTTTTTTTCAGTGAATTTCAAAGGTTTTGTAAATGACAATTTTTAAATGTATTAATTGTTATATTTATTTTTTTGATACTGATTTACTACATTTTTTTAAAGTATTTATTTTTAGATATTTTATTTTTTAAATACATTGTAATTACATTATACATTACATTACAAAATATACTTTCTCAGAATGAATTACTTTAGTTTAAATACTTTGCAAATAGGCAATAGACTTTTAAGTACAGTAGTTACAGTTGTTGCAATGGGCAACACAATTTCAAACACAATGCAACATTGAGCTCAATGTGAATTTCAAGTTAAATGCAATTAGTTACTTTATGGATTACTTTTCTAACCACAGGACTGGATCCTAGATTCAGTCCTGGGACATCTCCTGTAAACAGTTGAGTAAAAGCGTTTTGGTTACAGTAGTGATTTTTAAGGAATATTATTGTATTTTAAAAGTTGACACTTAGGAACTTTTTCACATAGAATCACCAATGTTATCCTATGGGAGGAAATTCACTTAGCAGGTAAGTAGTGTTATCGTTACTTTTTCTTACTCAGTGGTGGATCCTGGATCCAGCACTGGTGCATCTCCTGTAAACAGTTGAAAGAATGCGTTTAAGTCATACAGGCGATTTTTAAGGAATATTTGTAGTTTGTGAAAATCAACACTGAAACTTTTCTGCTGAAAACCAGACAATGGATTCCTATGGAAGGAAATACAAGTTATTGGTAAGTACGGTTAAAATTACTTTTGAGGATCAGTACTGGGCTCAAAGATGCAGCACTGAGGTCTCTCCTGATAACAGGTGAGTAAATCGGAATTCGTAGTTCGGCTGATTTTAGAGGAATATTTGTATGTTACAAAAATCGACACTTCGAAACTTTTTCAGCAAAAAGCAGGCAATGATATCCTATGGAAGGAAATTCAAGTTACTGGTAAGTACGGTTAAAATTACTTTTCAGGATCAGTACTGGGCTCAAAGATGCAGCACTGAGGTCTCTCCTGATAACAGGTGAGTAAATCGGAATTCGTAGTTAGGCTGATTTTAGAGGAATATTTGCACAATGGTGAAGGAAGGGGGTGGGGCCTGAGGTGACATGTCTGCAAACACGCCCTGTGGCGCGTTTTAAGTTGGAGAATTAATTCCTCCTCAATCCCGAGGGTCCCTAGGGGCCAACTAGCCCACCAGATACCTCCAGTATGCGCCAGAGAGCTGCGTTGCAGAGAGGTGTTGAGGCCACGCCCCTTTTTACAACTCTGCAACGCAGCTCCGTGGCGCTTACTGGAGGTACCTGGTGGGCTAGTTGGCCCCCAGGGACCTCAGGATTGAAGGGGATTTAATTCCCCATCTTAAAAACGCGCCACGGGGCCTGTTTGCACACATGTCACCTGAAGCCCCGCCCCTCCCTTCACCACTGTGTAAACGCGCCCCGTGGCGCGTTTTAGGTTGGGGGATTAAGTCCCCTTGAATCCTGAGGGTCCCTGGAGTCCAACTAGCCCACCATGTACCTCCAAAAGCGCCACAGAGCTGCGTTGCAGAGAGGTGTAAAAAGGGCGTGGCCTCTGTACACCTCTCTGCAACGCAGCCTCTGGCGCATACTGGAGATTCCTGGTGGGCTAGTTGGCCCCAGGGACCCCCAGTATTCAAGTGGAATTACTTCCCCTTCTTAAAACGCGCCAGGGGGCGCGTTTGCAGACTGCTGCAGGGAGGGGACGGGGCCTCTGGCACAATGCCGGTCCTTTTTTAAAATTATTTTTTTGTATGGGAGGGGGCTGCGTGGCCCCCTTCCCTCGGCCACTTTTGGCCCCGGGGACCCCATCCCCGGGGCATGCCCTCTTTCTTTTTTTTTTAATTAAAATCTTTGGAGGGGGGCTGCGTGGCCCCCCTCCTCAGGCCATTTAAGGCCCCGGGGACCCCATCCCCCGGGGCCGGCCTTGCCCTTTTTAAAAAAAAATTTTATTTTTATTTTTGGGGAGGGGTGCTGCGTGGCCCCCCTCCCGGGCCACTAATGGCCCCGGGGACCCCATCCCCCGGGGCCTGGCCACTCGTTGGGGACCGTGGGGGTCCCCAATCCCCCACGGTCCCGCCGGCTCCCCGCGTCCTTCAGGAGCCGGCATTGCTTTTCCACATTGGGAGCTGCTAACATGCAGCTCCCCATGTGGAAAGCAATGTGCTTTGTTTTGGAAGAGAGAGCAGGTTTCCCTGCTCTCTCTTCCAAAACCAAAGCAGTTTGCTATGACAGGACGGAGCCGCGAGGCTCCCGTCCTGTCATAGCAAACTACAGTGTCCCGGGTAGGCACCCGGGACACTGCAGGAGCCGGCCCTGGGGGTGGTGGTCCCCAGGGCCATCACTGGCTCCAGGAGGGGGCCGCGCGGCCCCCTCCCTCCATTGGCAAAGCCCCGGGAGGTGGTGGTCCCCGGGCCTCGGGGTCCGTAACGGACCCCCATATTGAAATATTTAGTGCCCCGGGAGGTGGCGGTCCTCGGGCATGTGGGGGCTCGAGCCCCCCCCACACAGGTCATTTTTTTTTTTTTTTTTTAAAAGTAGCCCCGGGGGGTGGCGGTCCCCGGGGATGCGGGAGGGCCGAGAGCCCTACCGCACCATTATTTTTAAAGCCCCGGGGGTGGCGGTCCCCGGGCTTGGGGGCCTTAGAGGCCCCCACATAAAATATAAACCCATCCCCGCATGCCCCCGGGACTTGGGCCACCCGGGGGCAAAATTGCATCGGAGCGCGGGAGACCGCGCTTCGATTTATTTTTTTTCTTTCGGCGGGATCCGCGCACCCTAAGCGCATCCCGCCGATTTAAAAAAAAAAAAAAAAAAAAAGTGCTTTTTTGCCCAGGGGGTCCTTGTGGGACCCCCTGAGCAGACCTCGGGGGTCAGGGTGTTTCTACCCTGCCCCCTTTTTGCGCTTTGCGCACTTTCTGTCCCTACCGAGGGACAAAATGGCTGCCAACACTTCCTGATTTGGAGTGCTGACAGCCACTTGACAGCCAATTAGCATGCAGCTCGTGATCGGGAGGGTACGCGGACCCTACTCGGCCATAGATATGTGACTTTACTTTTGATTTTCTCAGGAACTACTGAACGGATTTACACCATTTAAGCAAAAGGCACGACACTGAACCAAGGGCTACCTCTTTGCCAAATTTGGTGTAATTCCGTTCAGCAGTTCGGGCTGTAGCCGCGATGAACGGTTCCTATGGAAAAATGAATAGGGAAAACGCGTTTTGGGACCCCCCTTTTTTCTCGGCCCCCGCTTGACGAATCATCCCGAGACTTGCAGGATAGGAGCGGACCGGAGCGCCCCAACAAGTTGGAAGCTTTCGCGAAGATTCGTCAACCGGCGCCAACGTTATTTCAAATAGAATGTTGCGGATTTCCTATGGAAAATAGGTCCTAACTATCTACTGGCGACTGCCAGTAGATTATACGCGCGCTGCCCAGAATGGGCATGCAAATACCCCCACCCAAAAGAAAAAAAGCTACAGTCTTTCTGCCCCTCCTGGAAGGCAGATGTGGTGCAGCTGCGGGCCCACTAGGCACCAGGGATTTTTATTTTTCCAAAGTTTGGGGCGGGGGCTGCCCAGAATGGGCATGCCAATGCCCCGACCCCCACAAAAAATGCCAGTCTTTCTGCCCCCCCTCAGGAGGCAGATAGGGGAAGTAGCCTCTGATCTGCCCCCCCCCCGGGGGGGGCAGAGAGCCCCCCGAGGCAGCAGCGATTATGCTGGCTTTTTTTATATGTAGGGGTGGGGGCTGCCCAGAATGGGCATCCCAATGTCCCCACCCACCCAAAATAGCCAGTCTTTCTGCCCCTCTTGGGGGCATATCGGGGCAATAGCTCCCGGTTTCCCCCCTCCCCAGGGCGGCAGAAAGCCCACTAGGCACAGACCTTTTTGCGGAATGTGCCTACTTCTGGATTTTGGGTCCTAGCGAAGCTAGCACCCAAGGAAACCTACCAAACCCACACATTTCTGAAAAGTAGACACCCGGGGGATTCCAGGGAGGTATGGCTTGCGTGGATCCCCCAACGTTTTCTTACCCAGAATCCCCTGCAAACCTGAAATTTAGCTGAATAAATAACTTTTTTCACACATTTTTGTGTGGGAAAGTTGTGGCATCACGGGGCTGACACAAATTTCCTACCACCCAGCGTTCCCCCAGGTCTCCCGATAAAAATGGTGCCTCACTCGTGTGGGAGGCCCAAGTAACCGCGACAGGCAAGGGCCCAAAACATTTTGTGATAGGCAATTTTGATGTTGCCTCAATACGTTTTGGGCCCTTGCCTGTCAGCGGGTACTTGGGCCTCCCACACGAGTGAGGCACCATTTTTATCGGGAGACCTGGGGGAACGCTGGGTGGTAGGAAATTTGTGTCAGCCCGGTGATGCCACAACTTTCCCACACAAAAATGTGTGAAAAAAGTTATTTTATTCAGCTAAATTTCAGGTTTGCCGGGGATTCAATCAATCAATCACGGCATTTATAGAGCGCGCTACTCACCCGGGAGGGTCTCAAGGCGCTGGGGAGGGGGTAAGTTACTGCTCGAACAGCCAGGTCTTGAGCTGCTTCCTGAAGGAGAGATGGTCCTGGGTTCGCCGAAGGTGAGTGGGGAGGGAGTTCCAGGTCTTGGCTGCCAGGTAGGAGAAGGATCTTCCTCCGGCGGTTGTTCTGCGGATGCGTGGTACGGTGGCGAGGGCGTGGCTGGTTGATCGTAGCTGGCGGGTGGGCGTGTAGAAGGTCATGCGGTCGTTGAGGTACTTTGGGCCCAGGTCGTGGAGGGCCTTGTGTGCGTGGGTGAGGAGTCTGAACGTGATTCTCTTGCTGACGGGGAGCCAGTGCAGGTCTTTCAGGTGTCCGGTGATGTGGCTGTGTCGGGGGATGTCCAGGATGAGTCGTGCGGAGGCGTTCTGGATGCGCTGGAGTCTTTTTTGAAGTTTCTGGGTAAGAAGTTTCTGGGTAAGAAAACGTTGGGGGATCCACGCAAGCCATACCTCCCTGGAATGCCCCGGGTGTCTAGTTTTCAGAAATGTGTGGGTTTGGTAGGTTTCCCTAGGTGACCGCCGAGCCCCGGGCCAAAAAGTCATGGGACCCCCTTTGCAAAACCAGGTTGGTTTGTGATAGGTGATTTTGATGTCGCCTCAATAGGTTTTGGGCCGTTGCCTGTCCCGGGTACTTGACCCACCCACGCAAGTAAGATACCATTTTTCTCGAAAGACTTTGGGGAACGCGGGGTGGGTGGAATTTTGTGAATCCACGCAGATTCCAGAACTTGCCACCACAGAAATGTGAGGAAAATGTCCAAAAAAAACCACAATTTTTTAGGTTTGCAAGGGATTCTGGGTAACAGAACCTGGTGAGAGCCAGTCAAGTCACCCCAACCTGGATTCCCCTGGGTGTCTAGTTTTCAAAAATGTATAGGTTTGCTAGGTTTCCCTAGGTGCCGGCAGAGCTAGGGTTCAAAAACTACAGCTAGGCACTTTTGCAAAAAAAGGGTCATTTTTCACTGAAAATGTGGTGTCCACGTTGCGTTGTGCGCCGTTTCCTGTCGCGTGCACTAGGCCTACCCACACAAGTGAGGTACCGTTTTTCTTGGAAGACTTTGGGGAACGTGGGGAGGGTGGAATTTTGTGGATCCACGCAGATTCCAGAACTTTCCACCACAGAAATGTGAGGAAAATGTGTTTTTTTTGACAAATGTTTAGGTTTGCAGGGGATTCTGGGTAACAGAACCTGGTGAGAGCCAGTCAAGTCACCCCAACCTGGATTCCCCTGGGTGTCTAGTTTTCAAAAATGTATAGGTTTGCTAGGTTTCCCTAGGTGCGGGCAGAGCCAGGGTTAAAAAACTACAGCTAGGCACTTTGCAAAAAAAGGGTCATTTTTCACTGTGAAAATGTGGTGTGTCCACGTTGCGTTTTGCGCCGTTTCCTGTTGCTGGCACTAGGCCTACCCACACAAGTGAGGTACCATTTTTATCGGGAGACTTGGGGTAATACAGAATTGTAGAGCAACTGTTATTACCTATTGACTTTCGATGCATTTCTGCCTTCCAAATAAAAGACAATGTGTAAAAAAGAAGTCATTTTGAATAATGACCTATAATTCTCATGCTAGTATGGGTACTCCGAATTTGGGAAATGTGCAAATATCTACTGTTTCTAAACTCTATATTTTGTTCCCATTTCAGAAATACATAGGTGTCTTTCATACCGATTTTTCCATGTATACATTTTCCCAGAATAATTGCTATATACCCGGTATATAATAAAAACCATTGCAAGACGCTGCTCAGTTATTGGCTCTGGGTTCGTCGGGTTCTTGGTGAACCTACAAGTCCTATATATCGCCACAACCAGAAAGGTCCATCGTATGTAACAGTATATTGCTTTCAAATAGCTGTCATAATTAGAAGAAGTTACAGGTGAAAACGTTGACACAAATGCCTGTTTTTGTCAACTAATTTTCAATTTTTCCTATATTTAACTGTTAGTTTCTATAAAGAAAACATTTAGGATCTACACAAATGACCCCTTGCTGAATTTAGAATTTTGTCTACTTTTCAGAAATGTATAGCTTTCCAGGATCCATTATTGCTTTCATACCCATTTCTACCATTAACTGGAAGGAGGTTGAAAGCACAAAAAATAGCAAAAATAGGCTATGTCCCAGAAAAATGCCAAAACTGTGTAAAACATTTTGATTTTCTGACAAAAGTCTGCTTGTCCCTGAAAGCTTGGAAGATGGTGATTTCAGCACCACAACCCCTTTTTTGATACCATTTGCAGGGAAAAAACCAGACGCTTTCATCTGGAGCCCTTTTTTTACCATTTTTCCAACCAAAAACAAAATGAAACTGTATTTTGGCTAATTTCTGGGTCCCCTCCAGGGGAATCCACAAACCCTGGGTACCTTTAGAATCCCCATGATGTTGGAAAAAAAGGACGCAAATTTTGCGTGGATACCTTATGTGGTCAAAAAGTTACAGGGGCCTACCCCAAATAGCCAAAAAAAGGCTTAGCACAGGGGGGAAAAGGCCTAGCAGCGAAGGGGTTAAACACCATTACAACTCCTAGATAAACTTTTTTTTTTTTTACAATAACGATCGCAACATTTAAAATTCAAAAATATTTTCTTGGATCCCCAAACCTTTATCGAAACCCTCTCGGACCATTTTTGCTTTACCCAAAGTAAATTACCGAGGTCTACGTGCACCGCATCCATGTGACGACATGACATCAGATGCATCGCACAGAAAGACTGCGGCTATACTATTAGGGCGGGTCTAACCTTTTGAGTAAGTACATTAAAGGCTTCGCCATGTCGGTCAGCTGAAGTAGATTACCTGCCACCTTCAAGTACTTTGAACTCCTTCGGCTTGCTACAAAGCGATAGTGACAAACTGTGTGATACAGAGAACACTTTGCACGGGATGAATGTCCTAGTTCAGAGGGTAATCTACACAGCGCTGTACCTCTCGCGCATTTCAATTCCTTTTCCACAAAAATAACCTATTTCGGGAGGTGCAAGCAGCTTACAGGTTCACAAATCCTGCTAGCAATTACTGTTTCCTGTCACTAATTATGTGTGAAAGTACTGGGCACTAATCTCCCGCGGTTTGAAAACACGTACAATCCTCATGTGTGCATGCCTGACGTAGGGGCCTCCTGGTTTCCCCCAAGTGAAGCCCAGTGTACGAGAAGTCTCACACAAAAGGGAAAAAACAAATATCATACTGCTTCTAATTTACCATTAATTCAAATTAGACGCTAAAGCACATGAGAAACTTACTTTACTAAATTAGCACAATCACTTCATAAGTGAGTAGTTTATTACATTCGTCCTATGTAGAGCACACCCTGCACATGGAGAGCAGTGCATTCAGTCCAAGTAGTGCCAGTGCCTTTGGCGCAACCAAACTACTGGATGGGAGATTATGTCTCCGCATGGCAGAGGATGCAGCTTTCGCCGGATCCAGGTGCTGGTGTGTGAAGCGCGGCCGCGAAAGTGACAGAACAGATGGCACCGTGCGCGCCCCTGCTCGCTCCCGCAAGCCGGAGGCCACCACACGCATGAGGGAAGGTCTGGAGTGAATCCAAGAGCCCTCTCCTAGAGCAGCGCATGCGCGCTGCGCTAGGCTCGACCTAAAAAGGATTCTGTTTAAATCCATGGTCTTGGTACACAAAGCTCTACATGGCTCAGGTGTCGGCTATCTGAGGGAGAGGATTCATGACTACGTCCCTTCCGGAACTTGGTTCCTCTTCTGAACATCTGGCTAGACTTCCTAAAATCTGTTGGCTCACAACAGTCGGTAGATCCTTCTCCTATCTTGGACAGGTAACATGGAACAAACTCCCTTTGGAGCTACGTACTACTTTCGATCTCTTTAAAAAAAAAAAAAAAGTAAAGACATGGCTTTTTCGACAAGCTTCATAGGCCATTCACTGTGAGTGCTGTTATGTCTGTTTAGCGCCGGGACACACTCTGAGTTGCTGCATGCTGTATAAATCTCATTAACATAACACAACACATAGACCTTTTCGCCAAAGCAGAAAACGTCAAATGCCCAAGCTTCGCCTCCAGGTTCCCACAGTCCAGAGGCAACGCATTATGGATTAATTGATCCGGGAGATTTGCTTACGCTTTTTCACCTTTCTCACTGCTTCAGTTTGTGGTTCGTAAACTTCGACAGACGTCTCTCACGCTCATCCTAGTGACTCCCACATGGGAGAGACAACCATGGTTCACTACACGCCTAGAACTATCAGTAGTTCCCCACCACATACCCCCCCCAACTGGCAGGAGCTTCTCACTCAGAACCTTGGAGAAATCAGACACCCATACCCCAGGTCCCTCAATCTTGCGATCTGGCTCCTGAAGTCAGTGTTTGGTTACTTAAATCTACCTCAACCCTGTATGGACCTTCTTAAAGAAGCAAGAAGGCCCACTACTACGATCTGTTATGCGGCAAAGTGGAAAAGACTGTTCACTATTGTCTTTCAAAACACATTAATCATCTAGGAGCAAAAGTGCAGGATATTGTCTGTTATTTTTTAGGTCTCGCTTAGCGACGCAGCGCATGCGCTGCTCGCCTTGGCGAGATCTATTGTTGTCGGTTTCTTGGCCGAAGGGGGACAGGAGATGTGCGCGCGTATGGAAGACAGGAGATGTGCACGCGTATGGAAGACAGGAGATGTGCACGCGTATGGAAGACAGGAGATGTGCACGCGTACGGCTCGCGGCGTTATCACAACTCCTGCTCGCACCATACGCGTGCACATGTCCTGTCCGGACGCGGATGAGAGTGTTGAACAGTAAGGACAGCTGTGAGAGCGCGTGCACAAGCGGCGCATGGCTCTGCAAGTGTCGAGTTGGCCACACACATGAGAGTGCTGTGTAAGAGTCTTGCTTGTGGGCACTGGTGTGTCCGAGTTGTGTTTGGACGCCACTGTGCGAACGCCGTGTTTGTGCATGCAAGGTGAAGATAACAACTGCCCAGGGTCACACAGTTTGGTGAAGCTGGGATTGAAACCAGATTCTTTGGGGCAGGGGCTCGCAACTCGTTTTTGGCCGGCCCCACAAAGCTTCTCGCTGGCCCGCTGACACTGGCCACCCCACCGGATGGATAATTGACCTACTTTGGGCCCTTTTCACGTCACTTTAGAGATTAACTGGTGAAGCTGAGCTTCGGGCCCAGTGACTGCAGCCCATTCCCCTTTAACTAGCAGGGCTCGACAGATGCTTGTTCCGTTTGGGGTCAGTGGGGTGAGTGTGCACTGAAGGCTGCTGGCGGGGAGTGAGTCATCTCTGTCCCTCTCCTGCGCAGGGCCAGCCTGACCCCCGCCTCGGTGACCACCCAGGCAGGCTGGGGATGCGCTGACCCCCAGCAGCGGGGCCCTGCGCCTGGTCCTGACATTGTTCTTTTGTTGCCCACATAAAGCCTGCTGAAAAGAGCAGTAATTCTTGGGCCGAGGCCTTTGATGGACACAATACATGTCCGTCCCTCCTTCTCCTTTCTCAGTCAAGGGATCTCATGTCACCTCAGATAACGAGAGCAGCAGCTTCTCACCAATGGATGAGTTGCTTCCAGTAAACGCGCTACTTCCTGGAAGAGAAGCGTGCACCCATTTATCATTCCTCACAGCAACCTATTTACCTTCCTTCGTTTTCATTTCTCTTTCCCTTGGTCTTTCTCCGTGGAATTATTATCTCTGTCTAGCTTTCATGATGCTTTATTTTCCATACTATTACAATGTTCTTTCCCGTTCTTTGGCTTTTTTGCTCTCCGTGTTTCTTTTCCACTCAATCTATTACTGCCAGTGTATCCCGGTCTTTTGCGCTTCTCTTCTCCTCTTTCATGTATTTCTTTCTGCTTTATCGGTGTGTCATGTCCTGCTTCCTTTTCTCTCTATATATTCCAATTCTCTTTCATTTGCGAGTCTTTTTTCCATCCCCTATGTGGTTCTGTTTCTCTTGTTCTACCCGTTTGTTTTTCTCTACTCACTTGCATTGTGTGTGTACCTCTCTCCTCCTGTCTTCATTAGTATGCCCTTGCTTTTACAATTTTCCTCGTTGTACCCTAATTCATCTTATCGTATTTCTCTCTCACTACTGGTCTCTCCCAGTATATTTCTTTCCGTCACCCCTCCCCTCTCCCACGCCTCCTTCCAGGAGTCCGTCTGCTTTTGAGTCCGTCGCTATTTGTGGTTAATATTTATAACATAGCTTGTAAAGACCAGAGAACAAATAAAATGGCTCTAACTGAAGGGTGCTTGTGGGGGAAATAACAGGATATGTGCTTGGTGGGCCACAAAATAATCTTCTAGTAAAGGAAATAGAGGAATGCCGAACCGCGGCCAAACAATGAGATACAATGAACCAGGCATGGGGAGAACCAAGAAATGATGAGGGCAGGGATCGAATTTTGGTGGTGAACATTCATTTGTGAGGGCACGTATGGATCTGAAGTGGTATGGCCATATGGTAGACTGGGCAAAGTGGAGGATTTGGAAGCATGGCCACTGGACGTAAAGGTCTACCCAGTGTGTCTGACTAACTCGGGCACGGCTACTAGAAGTGGGCGGCTACACTGCATGCCTGATTGACTGAAGGTGAAGGAGACATGGCTATGTTAAGAATATGATGGCACCATAACATGACATGCGTTTATTGCTTAGCAGTGAGTAAAGCACAGCTACCTCATGTATGGCCCAAACTGCACAGTAACCTAAACAAGTGACACTTCACTTGATGCCTGGCCGCACAGCTAAGAAAGAAATTCAACTCCTAATCATAAATTATATTACATTGCACAATTCACAAATATCATTTTGTTGTTTATTCAATTAAGGATTGAACTTTGTAGTTTATATCAATTAAACAAGCAAAGAGTGAAAACATATGAATACATTAACCACATCCAATTTCTCTCAAAGGATGGTGAACAAAGTTTCTTGTAGTATTCTTAAAAACACGAATTTCATAAACATTCTGATAATAGAGATGCCCAATGCATTTCGGGATAGGGAATCCCTTCTTCAGGGGCCTTGAATGTCTGAAACAAATTGCTACTGACGATCGAGGAGAATGTGCACATAAGTGAGTGCACGCGAACATAATCTCAAGCAGGTCAGTATTCAAGCAAAACAAACTAAATGGCTACTCGGTAACTCTGGGTCCAAAATAGAAACTGGCAACACTGCTATCGGTCAAAAGGGATGTTCGCGTAAGTGAATACACGCAGACAGAACAAGCATTTGCAATGCAATAGGTCTCGCATTTACGCGAGTTTGAGCTATTAACATTGCAAATGACAATGCCTTTTATTTTTGTTTTCGTTTTTATAACCTAAATAAAAGGCCTTGTCATTTACAATGCCAATAGCTCAAACTTGCGTAAATGCGAGACCTATTGCATTGCAAATGCTTGTTTCATTTGCATACCTCTGGGTTACCTTTTACATCCATAAGGCTCCACTTGGTAGCTGTAGCGGCATATCTCCAAAACAGACAACTCTTCTCTATTCAGGATTCCTGTGATTAAAGCCTTCCTATAAGGTTTCAAGAGTCATTCCTCCTAGGGTACCACCAGCCCCTACTTGGAATCTTAACATTGTGCCTACAAGGCTCATGGGTCCTCCATTTGACCCCCTACACTCCTGCCCCCTCCAGTTTCTATCCTGGAAGGTAACATTTTTAATTACAATCACTTCACTCAGACGTGTCAGTTGGCTCCAAGCATTAACTTTAAAAGAACCATTCTTCCAACTACATAAAGAAAAGTGGAATTGCGTGCCAATCCAAAATTCCTTCCAAAGGTGGTATCTCAGTTCCACTGACATCAATCTATAGAATTATCAGTATTTTCCAATACCTGACTCCGCTACAGAAAGGGCTTTACTCATTTAGTTGTAAAAAGGGCCCTCATGTACTATATCGATAGAACCAAATCATTTAGAAAAGCACATCTGTTTATTGCATTTTCAAAACCACACAAAGGGAGGGGCATTTCTAAATCAGACATTTCACGCTGGATTGTCAAATGCATCCAAACTTGTTATGCTAAAAGTACTCTACCTATTCCTCCAAAAGCTCACTCTACTCGCAATGGCCTTCTTAGGAAACATACCTATAGCTGACATGTAAAACTGCTGCATGGTCTACACCACATACATTTACAAAATATTACTGTGTAGATGACTGTCAACAAGCTAATGTAGGCCAAGCAGTTCTATGTACATTATTTCAAACCACTGCAACTCCCACAGGTTAGCCACCGCTTATGAAAGAGAACTGCTTTAAAGTCTATGCTAAGCATGTGTATCTATAGCTGCACATACCTCAAACGGAAAATGTTACTTACCCAGTAAGCATCTGTTTGTGGCATGTAGTGCTGCAGAGTCGTATGCACCCTCCCTCCTTCCCAGAAACCTCTGTTGATTGCAGTTAACTATATTAAGGTTACATTATCCTTCACACTCAATCCTCACCCGCTGTGCAGAAAACAATCGAGTCGAGGACCATGCGCATTGCAAGCAAGAGGAGTCACTATACCTCGTGACTCGATAGACTCTCCTAGAAGAATAACAGCTTGCACACATCTGAGCAAAAAACTAGATGGCGGGATTATGCTAAGCATGCAAAACTATGTGCCACAAACAGATGCTTACTGGGTAAGTAACATTTTCCTTTTCCTCCAGCTCCCTTTGTCATGCTGCAGTGGGACCTTAACTTGGTCCTTACGTTTCTAACGGGCACTACATTGGAGACACTTCACAGCTGGCCTTTATGGCTTCTTACTCTCAAGATGGTGTTTCTCATCGCCACAACATTGGCGTGGCGAGTGAGTTGGCTTCAAGCTCTCTATGTAAACTGAACTTGCATCACCTTTTCCCCAGACAAACTGGTTCTAGGAGGTGGAGATGCTCCATAGTTTGGACCCCAAGAGAGTGCTAAGCTTCTATATCAGTCATACCAAAGAACAGCAGGCCGATCAACTCTTTGCATCATTCGCTGGAGCGAAAGGCAGGGCCCTGCTGAAAAGAACCATCTTCCGCTGGATTGTGCTGTGCATTACAATCTGCTATGCATTGACTAAACCGCAGCTTCCGGCAGGACTGCGTGTTCATGCGACCAGGGCCAAAGTTGCTACTACTGCCCTATCCCTGTCCTAGACAGCTACATGCACATCCCTCCATAAGTCTGCAAAGCACTATTGCTTGGACAGTCTGGTCCATCGAGAAGGGCTTTTTGCCTGCCCGGTTCTGCAGGACTTCCCGTCTTGAGTCCATCCACAGATGCCACCTCCAATTAGGTACTGCTTTGGTATCTATTCAAATGGTGAGGAATTTGCAGTTGGGTCCCTGTTATAAAAACAAGTCACTTACCTTTGGTAAGGCTTTTTCTGGTAGAACCTTTGTCTAGATGCAGAGTCCTCACCCATCCTCCCCATTATGTGATGGGACTCTATCCATTAATAAGATGCCAAATCTAAGACTCTGCTTGCTGGTCACTCCAGTTTGCTTTCAGGGATCTGCATCGGAGGACATGGACACACTCTCGAAAGCAACTGATGTCACTGCTCAGGAGTGGCACCTGTTAAGGCTCTGCATGGCATTTCCGGAGCGGAACGGCATCGGTGCGTAGCTGCACTGTGCTACCTGCCGGTGCACAGAGGTACTGCTGAAGAGTTTCTGGATCTAGTCTGACGTCTGGAAAATATTAAAAAAGTGAAGAATTTGCAGCTAGATAGTCTCTACCAGAAAGAACATTGGCGAATATAAATAACTTGTTGATCTAGCGTAACAAAATCACCGCCAGCACCTGGTCGGACGCAGGTATTGTATCCAGGTCTGTCAACATAGGGAGCAATTTTCATCATGGGGCATTGACCTGAGGAAATCAAAACCTGTTTGCTACCCAAGTCCACTGCTCCTGCCATCTTCGGTGCCGCTGCAAACAAAGTGCAAACTACAGGTTGTTAAGCGGGGCAATTGGTCCTGTCCACTCAAAAGCCGCCTGGGAGGTCCTACAAATAACAAGCTCTCTCCAGTCGGGCTGTCTTGGAATACAACTACCAGCAAGATCTGGAACCCAGCAGCCAACGTTGCACTCCAGTGCCGGCTTTCAAAGGGAGGTAAAAAGCAACAGGAGTATAACCCATAGACCAGGTTGAGATCTGGGTAACTAAGCGTAATTTACAACAATGTCTCAACCGGATTCAATAAGGAAGGCAAATGCATATGTATGTACACAACATTACAAGGCAGACGCAAAAAAGGGGAGACTCCCGGTCTTCTTTCAAAAGTGCTCATGGCATCATATATTTAAAATCTCAGTTTATACAATACAGTTATAACAGCACTGTAAGCATAAATTGCGAAGGCAACACAAGAGGACTTAGTGCACGTTGTGCTTGTGATGCAATAAGTGGCGGCACAAGTGACAAGTGAAAAACACAGCGGAAGACGCAAGGTGACAAAGTGAAGAAAAAATATGTACAAGAATCAATGGTTTAGTAGACATTGGTCATCTTAGTAATTTAGACAAGATATATAATTTTATGAACCAAAGCTGAATGTGCGCCGTAAGTTGCACTGTAAGATCGGTCGACGGCGTTTCGATCCTATTTAGTCAGGATCATCTTCAGGACCGGGTTGCCAACATTTTTGGGTGCTGTAAAAGGGAGAAAAGAATAGATCACGGAAGGAACGGGGAAAGGGAAATAGCGCAGGGGCAGGGATGGCGGTTGGGTCGTTGGAAAAAGGCCTACCTGTACGGTGACAAGGACAGGCTAACTGGTATGTCCACAGGTTGATTGATGGACCCGTGTGGAAGGTGGTCCCGTGTATACAGTGTGTCCGGGGTCAGTCGAGGCTGAGTCCAAACCTGTGAATAAACCGAAGGATCAGGAGGGGAGACGGGGGACAACCGGGCTATAGTGCTAACGAAGGAAGGAAAAAGAAACTCACGTGAGTGTGGGATCAACCGGTGTGAGAGAGGAAATCACAGATCCGGTGTGGAGTCAAAGCGCATCTACTGAGTGGAATCGTTAAACCTGAAAGGGAAGGGGGTGAGGTGGATGGCAGATCGGGAACAAAGTCAGCTGAATAAACAAAAATGACTAAATCTGCGCCTAGAGAAAAGTGAACTCACATGATATCCTCCGCAATGCAGCTGGAGGAAGTAAGCAGCAGGGTCGGGTACCCGATCCAATGCGCTGGGCCCGGAGAAGGTACCTGGGTGTGGGGGAGAACACACGATAGTGTTGGTGGGCTCCTGGTGTGACGGCTAGGTGGCCGTAGTCATGATCAAATGATAGTGAGCTTACCTTGAGGGAAAAGGGTATGGCTCGCAGGAACAGGAGCCCGAAACCCTAAACTGGTCCCGGAGAGGGTACCTAGAGGTAGGGGAATACATGCGTTAGAGCTGTGGGACTCGGGAATTTGACGGCAAAGGCGGCAGTCATCCAGATCCGGGCGATCGTGAGCTTACCTTAAAAGAGGAGGAATAAGATCCGTAAATGAATCACGATGCCGCAGAGACGCTGTAATTAGGTCCTGGCCGCCACGCTCGTGTGCGGTCTCGGCCGATCAATCCGTAGGGGATGAGAGCAAGTTGAGGTGGAAATACTGAGTTAAAGGGGGCGGTGCCTGTATGAGTCACATGACCGGAAATCAGTCAAGTGACGGGGCAGTGCGTGGGACGTAGTTAGGGACGCGCGAACGTGGGGTGGAGCGCGCTGGAAAAGGAAACGGGCAAGGTGGGAAAGGGTAAAGAAAAGGAGGACAGACCGGGCAACTGTCCGATTGGCCCTGGAAAAACGAGTCAAGGATAAAAAATACAAAATATACAGGCATAGAACAAATATAGTGGCAAAAACTGACATCAAAAACATTTATCATTTTCATTGAAGGACAGTTAGTCTACACACTACTAGAGTAATAGGTGAAAACATTTGGCATTGAAGAACAATTAATTTAACTAGCTGCTACAAAAGCGTACCACAGTTGTGTCTGATGATGTTAGTTATGTCCGAAGCCACCCAAGTCTGTATATCAGGGATATAAAAGATGAAAAGGTGAATATGGCTGAAAAAAGCTGGGCTCTGAATGCAGTGGGTAGCGATATGATAAATGATGTGGTCGAATGAGATACCAGGTGGTCAGTAATGGCATCTGAAGGGGGTGAGGGGAGGGGAGAAAAAGGAAAAATGGAAAAAGACAGAATAGAAGGGAACAGGAACCACCCACCACCTAGGGATGTTGATGGTCAAGTAGAAATTGAGGACCAACAACAAAAGTTGGAATACAGGGAAGTGTTGGTACTGTACTGTGTCCCGCATAGTAGATCTTGGGGACATCACTGGTGGACCGGGTGGACCGGTGGATGTGGAGGGCCGTACAAGAGGTTTGAAGTTCAGAGTTATATTTGTACTGTACTATTCCATTCATCAATGGTGTTGAGTCCCTGTTCTACTGAATTGCAGCACGTGATCCATTTACATTCGCTTCTGTTCAGTAGGGTCTGGAGGTTTCCACTCCTGATTGGTAGTGAAGGTTGATCAATCACTTGCCAGTAGATTTCCGATTCATTATGATTTTTTTCAATATAGTGTGACACCAGAGGGGCAGTCAGTACTTTGCAGTGGATTCTGCTTTTATGTTGTATTATTCTCTGTTTTACCATTTGGGTGGTTTGGCCAATGTAAATGAGGTCGCAAGGGCACCGGATTGCGTAAATCACATTTTGAGATCTACAGTTGGTCAAGGTCTTGAGAGGATAGGTTTTGTTGTTGACCTTGAATTCTTTGGTATTTGATGTGAGATCACACACGATACAGGATTGGCATCTGTAATGTCAGATTAAAGATGGTAGACCCCATGCGGCAGTGATAGAGCTCTGTTGTACTGGTTTAGTCGGCCAAGTAATGGCATGGACAAGGTGATTGGCCAAGTTGTCACCTCGTTGGTAGGAGAAGAGAGGAGGGTCTTGGAACATCTTTTGGGTTCTCAGAATAGACCAGTTTCGTGTAATGATTTTTTGACTTGGTTGATACTCGGGCTGAATTTAGTCACAAAAGGGATTCGGGTATTCGTTTTCTTTGGCTGGGGTGTGAGAAGATCTTCTCGGTGGCAGTACCAAGCCCTTTTGCTGGCACGTTTGACCAAACGGGCTGGGTAGTCTCTGGAAATAAGTTTGTCACGGAGGATGTCTGATTCTCTGAAATAGTCTTTCCGCCATTTGCAATTTCTGCGGATGCGCAAAAATTGGCCGTAAGGTAAACCATCCCTAAGGCCGCGCGGGTGGTAGATAGAGTAGTGTAATAGCGTGTTGCGATCCGTAGGTTTCCGGAATAGGACGGTTCCAATTTTTCCGTCTTTTGCGTGGATAGTGACATCTAAAAAGGGTAGATCATTGAGTCTACAATCCATGGTAAATTTGAGGTGAGGTTGAGAATGGTTCAACCAATCAACAAAGGAATTCAAAGAGTCAGACTGGCCCTTCCACAGCAGAAGAATATCATCTATGTAGCGTCGCCAGAGACCAATCTGTGTGTGAAATGGATTGATGGGGGTAAGTATGTGTGTCATTTCCAGATTGTACACAAAAAGAATAACAAAATTAGGGGCAAAACAAGCGCCCATGGAGACCCCTTTGATTTGTAAATAAAATGAGTCCCTATAGAGAAAATAGTTATTTTCTAGGGCGATGTGTAGAAGATCCATGATAAAGTTAGTAGGGATCAAGGTGGGTCGGGGTCTTCTCTCGAGTAATTCTTCGATGACTTAGAGACCCTCCTCATGGGGGATGTTGGTGTAAAGAGACTATGTCGAGTCCCACCATGAGTTCCGTATTGATGTCGAAGGGCCTGTCCTCAATGGATTTGATGAGATCCATGCTGTCACGAATGAATGTTTCTGTCAATGGAACAAATTCTTTAATGACACCATCGATGTATTTGCCCAGTGGTTCAAGGATAGATCCACATCCGGACACAATGGGGCGTCCAGGGGGGTTGTTACTGTCCTTGTGGATCTTAGGGAGTACATAAATCACTGGCACTCGAGGGTGCGGGTTGTTTAAAAAGGCAAATTCCTTCTGTGTGATGATGCCCTCGGACCTAGCTCGACTGGTGACTTGCTGGATCTTTGTTTTCAGCTCAGGTGATGGATCTTTAGTGAGTTTGCGATAGTGCAGCGAGTTGGATAGTTGTCTCTTTATTTCAAAATCATATTTGTCAACATCCATAACTACAATCCCACCACCCTTGTCTGCAGGTTTTATGATGACATCAGTTCTATCCTTAAGACTGAGGAGAGCTTGTTTCTCCACCAAGGGAGGTTGTAGGGGACATATTCAAATTGTTTCTGTAGATCCAATACCTCACGTAAGACCAATCGTTCAAATGAGAGTATCTCCGGGGGCATTAAGGATGAGGGCGGGTTGAAGGTAGATGGAAGATGGAACCGGGTCTAAGTGCGTTGTTTAAATCGGGTTTGTCCATGAAGAATTGACGTAGTCTAATCCGTCGAAAGAACTGGAGCAGTTGTGTCTGTAGTTCGAAGAAATTGCTCCGTTCTGTTGGTACAAAGCTGAGGCCTCTGCTTAGAAGTTGGATTTCTTCACTACATAAAATATGGCTGGAAAGGTTAAATATTGGGATGAGTTGTTGATCTAGATTGTTCTGCGTATTAGTGACATTCAGTATGGGGAAACGTTGGTATTCCGACAGTTTGCTACTGTGGTGGACCCCATTGGTAGAATCTGTTCCGGGTTTGTCTTTCTCCGGAGTATTGATATTGGTAGTTGTTCCTGGTCCGGGTTTGGTTCTGGCCGCGTCCGCGGCCTTGTTCTAAAAAACCAGGGGGCAGTAAGGGAGCCGGTCTATTGATGATTCTGGAAGTGCTTGGTCCCTCTCCGGAATCAGAGTCCTCTATGGATGTATTAGAGGAGTCAGAGAAAGTAATTTGTTTGTTTGTGCATTCAGAGCCCAGCTTTTTCAGCCATATTCACCTTTTCATCTTTTATATCCCTGATATACAGACTTGGGTGGCTTCGGACATAACTAACATCATCAGACACAACTGTGGTACGCTTTTGTAGCAGCTAGTTAAATTAATTGTTCTTCAATGCCAAATGTTTTCACCTATTACTGTAGTAGTGTGTAGACTAACTGTCCTTCAATGAAAATGATAAATGTTTTTGATGTCGGTTTTTGCCACTATATTTGTCCTATGCCTGTATATTTTGTATTTTTTATCCTGGACTCGTTTTTCCAGGGCCAATCGGACAGTTGCCCGGTCTGTCCTCCTTTTCTTTACCCTTTCCCACCTTGCCCGTTTCCTTTTCCAGCGCGCTCCACCCCACGTTCGCGCGTCCCTAACTACGTCCCACCCACTGCCCCGTCACTTGACTGATTTCCGGTCATGTGACTCATACAGGCACCGCCCCCTTTAACTCAGTATTTCCACCTAAACTTGCTCTCATCCCCTACGGATTGATCGGCCGAGACCGCACACGAGCGTGGCGGCCAGGACCTAATTACAGCATCTCTGCGGCATCGTGATTCATTTACGGATCTTATTCCTCCTCTTTTAAGGTAAGCTCACGATCGCCCGGATCTGGATGACTGCCGCCTTTGCCGTCAAATTCCCGAGTCCCACAGCTCTAACGCATGTATTCCCCTACCTCTAGGTACCCTCTCCGGGACCAGTTTAGGGTTTCGGGCTCCCGTTCCTGCGAGCCATTCCCTTTTCCCTCAAGGTAAGCTCACTATCATTTGATCATGACTACGGCCACCTAGCCGTCACACCAGGAACCCACCAACACGATCGTGTGTTCTCCCCCACACCCAGGTACCTTCTCCGGGCCCAGCGCATTGGATCGGGTACCCGACCCTGCTGCTTACTTCCTCCAGCTGCATTGCGGAGGATATCATATGAGTTCACTTTTCTCTAGGCGCATATTTAGTCATTTTTGTTTATTCAGCTGACTTTCTTCCCGATCTGCCATCCACCTCACCCCCTTCCCTTTCAGGTTTAACGAGTCCACTCAGTAGATGCGCTTTGACTCCACACCGGATCTGTGACTTCCTCTCTCACACTGGTCGATCCCACACTCAACGTGAGTTTCTTTTTCCTTCCTTCGTTAGCACTATAGCCCGGTTGTCCCCGTCTCCCCTCCTGATCCTTCGGTTTATTCACAGGTTTGGACTCAGCCTCGACTGACCCCGGACACACTGTATACACGGGACCACCTTCCACACGGGTCCATCAATCAACCTGTGGACATACCAGTTAGCCTGTCCTTGTCACCGTACAGGTAGGCCTTTTTCCAACGACCCAACCGCCATCCCTGCCCCTGCGCTATTTCCCCTTTCCCCGTTCCTTCCGTGATCTATTCTTTTCTCCCTTTTACAGCACCCAAAAAATGTTGGCAACCCGGTCCTGAAGATGATCCTGACTAAATAGGATCGAAACGCCGTCGACCGATCTTACAGCGCAACTTACGGCGCACATTCAGCTTTGGTTCATAAAATTATATATCTTGTCTAAATTACTAAGATGACCAATATCTACTGAACCATTGATTCTTGTACATATTTTTTCTTCACTTTGTCACCTTGCGTCTTCCGCTGTGTTTTTCACTTGCGCCGCCACTTATTGCATCACGAGCACAACGTGCACTAAGTCCTCTTGGGTTGCCTTCGCAATTTATGCTTACAGTGCTGTTATAACTGTCTTGTATAAACTGAGATTTTAAATATATGATGCCATGAGCACTTTTGAAAGAAGACCGGGAGTCTCCCCTTTTTTGCGTCTGCCTTGTAATGTTGTGTACATACATATGCATTTGCCTTCCTTATTGAATCCGGTTGAGACATTGTTGTAAATTACGCTTAGTTACCCAAATCTCAACCTGGTCTATGGGTTATACTCCTGTTGCTTTTTACCATATTGTGAGCAGCTGCTGAGCTGCGAGAGTAGGTCCCCTTGTGGCCATAACTTTCCAACCAATCTATTTGGTTAATTTGGTCTAGAATATCTCTTCACCAAATATGTCTAGGGAGACTCCCGCCTACACAGAAGACTATATTCGACATATACTTAGTGGTCCCTCCTTACTTTCGAACCCCGGCCCCTTGACCACCACCACTCCTACTACCAACACTTCCAAGGTTCTCTTAGATAGGCTGGAGAAGCTTAAAAAGAAACAGATTAGAACAACCCTCCACGCACGCATGCTCACGGAATATCTTAAATCAGATATCATCCCTTTAGGCCTACAGATTCGGAACACACCTGCCATCTTTACCCAAGACCCTAAATTCCGGACAGGCTTCAGTCATCTAGCCACCACTTGCTCTCGGCACTGGATGGTGTTAGGCATCGACACTGCTATCGAACATAGCCAGAAAGAATTAGAAGAGATTGCCGAGATCGAGAAACTCATTCTGGAGGATAGCTCAATATCGGATGCCAAAAATCTCTTGGATAAAATCAACACCACTATTGCTACTTTCAATACTTTTGAGTTGAACAAAAAAATCACCAAAATCCAGAAAGACATTAAATACTATAACATTGACAAGACTTATCCTTACCTTCGAGACGAATTTTACAACACCCTGTACAACCCCCCAAGAACACGCAATTGGGGGAGATACCGCAACAACAAACAAATTACTTTCTCTGACTCCTCTAATACATCCATAGAGTACTCTGATTCCGGAGAGGGACCAAGCACTTCCAGAATCATCAATAGACCGGCTCCCTTACTGCCCCCTGGTTTTTTAGAACAAGGCCGCGGACGCGGCCAGAACCAAACCCGGATCAGGAACAACTACCAATATCAATACTCCGAAGAAAGACAAACCCGGAACAGATTCTACCAATGGTGTCCACCACAGTAGCAAACTGTCGGAATACCAACGTTTCCCCCATACTGAATGTCACTAATACGCAGAACAATCTAGATCAACAACTCATCCCAATATTTAACCTTTCCAGCCATATTTTATCTAGTGAAGAAATCCAACTTCTAAGCAGAGGCCTCAGCTTTGTACCAACAGAACGGAGCAATTTCTTCGACCTACAGACACAACTGCTCCAGTTCTTTCGACGGATTAGACTACGTCAATTCTTCATGGACAAACCCGATTTAAACAACGCACTTAGACCCCGGTTCCATCTTCCATCTACCTTCAACCCGCCCTCATCCTTAATGCCCCCGGAGATACTCTCATTTGAACGATTGGTCTTACGTGAGGTATTGGATCTACAGAAACAATTTGAATATGTCCCCTACAACCTCCCCTTGGTGGAGAAACAAGCTCTCCTCAGTCTTAAGGATAGAACTGATGTCATCATAAAACCTGCAGACAAGGGTGGTGGGATTGTAGTTATGGATGTTGATAAATATGATTTTGAAATAGAGACAACTATCCAACTCGCTGCACTATCGCAAACTCACTAAAGACCCATCACCTGAGCTGAAAACAAAGATCCAGCAAGTCACCAGTCGAGCTAGGTCCGAGGGCATCATCACACAGAAGGAATTTGCCTTTTTAAACAACCCGCACCCTCGAGTGCCAGTGATTTATGTACTCCCTAAGATCCACAAGGACAGTAACAACCCCCCTGGACGCCCCATTGTGTCCGGATGTGGATCTATCCTTGAACCACTGGGCAAATACATCGATGGTGTCATTAAAGAATTTGTTCCATTGACAGAAACATTCATTCGTGACAGCATGGATCTCATCAAATCCATTGAGGACAGGCCCTTCGACATCAATACGGAACTCATGGTGGGACTCGACATAGTCTCTTTACACCAACATCCCCCATGAGGAGGGTCTCTTAGTCATCGAAGAATTACTCGAGAGAAGACCCCGACCCACCTTCATCCCTACTAACTTTATCATGGATCTTCTACACATCGCCTAGAAAATAACTATTTTCTCTATAGGGACCCATTTTATTTACAAATCAAAGGGGTCTCCATGGGCGCTTGTTTTGCCCCTAATTTTGCTATTCTTTTTGTGTACAATCTGGAAATGACACACATACTTACCCCCATCAATCCATTTCACACACAGATTGGTCTCTGGCGACGCTACATAGATGATATTCTTCTGCTGTGGAAGGGCCAGTCTGACTCTTTGAATTCCTTTGTTGATTGGTTGAACCATTCTCAACCTCACCTCAAATTTACCATGGATTGTAGACCCAATGATCTACCCTTTTTAGATGTCACTATCCACGCGGAAGACGGAAAAATTGGAACCGTCCTATTCCGGAAACCTACGGAACGCAACACGCTATTACACTACTCTAGCTACCACCCGCGCGGCCTTAGGGATGGTTTACCTTACGGCCAATTTTTGTGCATCCGCAGAAATTGCAAATGGCGGAAAGACTATTTCAGAGAATCAGACATCCTCCGTGACAAATTATTTCCAGAGGCTACCCAGCCCGTTTGGTCAAACGTGCCAGCAAAAGGGCTTGGTACTGCCACCGAGAAGATCTTCTCACACCCCAGCCAAAGAAAACGAATACCCGAATCCCTTTTGTGACTAAATTCAGCCCGAGTAGCAACCAAGTCAAAAAAATCATTACACGAAACTGGTCTATTCTGAGAACCCAAAAGATGTTCCAAGACCCTCCTCTCTTCTCCTACCAACGAGGTGACAACTTGGCCAATCACCTTGTCCATGCCATTACTTGGCCGACTAAACCAGTACAACAGAGCTCTATCACTGCCGCATGGGGTCTACCATCTTTAATCGGACATTAGATGCCAATCCTGTATCGTGTGTGATCTCACATCAAATACCAAAGAATTCAAGGTCAACAACAAAACCTATCCTCTCAAGACCTTGACCAACTGTAGATCTCAAAATGTGATTTACGCAATCCGGTGCCCTTGCGACCTCATTTACATTGGTCAAACCACCCAAATGGTAAAACAGAGAATAATACAACATAAAAGCAGAATCCACTGCAAAGTACTGACTGCCCCTCTGGTGTCACACTATATTGAAAAAAATCATAATGAATCGGAAATCTACTGGCAAGTGATTGATCAACCTTCACTACCAATCAGGGGTGGAAACCTCCAGACCCTACTGAACAGAAGCGGATGTAAATGGATCACGCGCTGCAATTCAGTAGAACAGGGACTCAACACCATTGATGAATAGAATAGTACAGTACAAATATAACTCTGAACTTCAAACCTCTTGTACGGCCCTCCACATCCACCGGTCCACCCGGTCCACCAGTGATGTCCCCAAGATCTACTATGCGGGACACAGTACAGTACCAACACTACCCTGTATTCCAACTTTTGTTGTTGGTCCTCTATTTCTACTTGACCATCAACATCCCTAGGTGGTGGGTGGTGGGTGGTTCCTGTTCCCTTCTATTCTGTCTTTTTCCATTTTTCCTTTTTCTCCCCTCCCCTCACCCCCTTCAGATGCCATTACTGACCACCTGGTATCTCATTCGACCACATCATTTATCATATCGCTACCCACTGCATTCAGAGCCCAGCTTTTTTCAGCCATATTCACCTTTTCATCTTTTATATCCCTGATATACAGACTTGGGTGGCTTCGGACATAACTAACATCATCAGACACAACTGTGGTACGCTTTTGTAGCAGCTAGTTAAATTAATTGTTCTTCAATGCCAAATGTTTTCACCTATTACTCTAGTAGTGTGTAGACTAACTGTCCTTCAATGAAAATGATAAATGTTTTTGATGTCAGTTTTTGCCACTATATTTGTTCTATGCATGTATATTTTGTATTTTTATCCTTGACTCGTTTTTCCAGGGCCAATCGGACAGTTGCCCGGTCTGTCCTCCTTTTCTTTACCCTTTCCCACCTTGCCCGTTTCCTTTTCCAGCGCGCACCACCCCACGTTCGCGCGTCCCTAACTACGTCCCACCCACTGCCCCGTTACTTGACTGATTTCCGGTCATGTGACTCATACAGGCACCGCCCCCTTTAACTCAGTATTTCCACCTCAACTTGCTCTCATCCCCTACGGATTGATCGGCCGAGACCGCACACGAGCGTGGCGGCCAGGACCTAATTACAGCGTCTCTGCGGCATCGTGATTCATTTACGGATCTTATTCCTCCTCTTTTAAGGTAAGCTCACGATCGCCCGGATCTGGATGACTGCCGCCTTTGCCGTCAAATTCCCGAGTCCCACAGCTCTAACGCATGTATTCCCCTACCTCTAGGTACCCTCTCCGGGACCAGTTTAGGGTTTCGGGCTCCCGTTCCTGCGAGCCATACCCTTTTCCCTCAAGGTAAGCTCACTATCATTTGATCATGACTACGGCCACCTAGCCGTCACACCAGGAGCCCACCAACACTATCGTGTGTTCTCCCACACACCCAGGTACCTTCTCCGGGCCAAGCGCATTGGATCGGGTACCCGACCCTGCTGCTTACTTCCTCCAGCTGCATTGCGGAGGATATCATGTGAGTTCACTTTTCTCTAGGCGCATATTTAGTCATTTTTGTTTATTCAGTTGACTTTCTTCCCGATCTGCCATCCACCTCACCCCCTTCCCTTTCAGGTTTAACGATTCCACTCAGTAGATGCGCTTTGACTCCACACCGGATCTGTGATTTCCTCTCTCACCGGTCGATCCCACACTCAACGTGAGTTTCATTTTCCTTCCTTCGTTAGCACTATAGCCCGGTTGTCCCCCGTCTCCCCTCCTGATCCTTCGGTTTATTCACAGGTTTGGACTCCGCCTCGACTGACCCCGGACACACTGTATACACGGGACCACCTTCCACACGGGTCCATCAATCAACCTGTGGACATACCAGTTAGCCTGTCCTTGTCACCGTACAGGTAGGCCTTTTTCCAACGACCCAACCGCCATCCCTGCCCCTGCGCTATTTTCCTCTTTCCCCGTTCCTTCTGTGATCTATTCTTTTCTCCCTTTTACAGCACCGAAAAAATTTGGGCAACCCGGTCCTGAAGATGATCCTGACTAAATGGGATCGAAACGCCGTCGACCGATCTTACTGCGCAACTTACGGCGCACATTCAGCTTTGGTTCATAAAATTATATATCTTGTCTAAATTACTAAGATGACCAATATCTACTGAACCATTGATTCTTGTACATATTTTTTCTTCACTTTGTCACCTTGCGTCTTCCGCTGTGTTTTTCACTTGTCACTTGCGCCGCCACTTATTGCATCACGAGCACAACGTGCACTAAGTCCTCTTGTGTTGCCTTCGCAATTTATGCTTACAGTGCTGTTATAACTGTATTGTATAAACTGAGATTTTAAATATGTGATGCCATGAGCACTTTTGAAAGAAGACCGGGAGTCTCCCCTTTTTTGCGTCTGCGTTGTAATGTTGTGTACATACATATGCATTTGCCTTCCTTATTGAATCCGGTTGAGACATTGTTGTAAAATAGGCTTTCAAAGGGATGCATGAGTCCCACAGTATAAGGCGTCCACCATGGCCCAGCCATTAAAATTCTGCTCTTGGAATGTGAACGGCCTTAGTAGCAAGATGGGGGGAGAATGAATTTACTACCTCCTTACGCAACATCAACCTCCTGCTGTTAAAAGAAACTTGGATGTAGACCCTGACTCCCCCCTCCCCCCGTAGGCTTCATAGAATACCAAAATGAAGCTAGAAAAGTGTGCAACTCGGGTAGAGCGAAAGGGGGCCTCTCACTTTACATTGCCCCAGACCTTCTGTGGGTCCAAGAGCATTTAGACCTGGGTTTATCCTGGATCCAATGTGTTAAACTCTCAGCCTCCACTCCCCCAGAGCAGAATTTCACATTGTTAATCTTGAATTTATATATCCACCCAGGCAGGAGTAGCAAATCCGCAAAAAGCGAGATTTTGAGTGGCCTACTCAAAACACTGCAATCTGAAAGAGACACGTTAGTGACAGATTCCTTACCTTAGAATATCCCCAGGCGTCAGGCTGGATCCGGAAAGTTTTTGCGTAGCAGTACCCTTGCGCGTCGGTAGGCGGCGTCGTGCGGCTCCGCGTCCGTCGTCGGCGTCGGGATCGCCGGATGACGTCGCGGCCAGTACTTAGACGCCGCCCATGCGCGCTGACGTCAGTTCTTCTTTTTCCGCGCCAGTAAGCGCAGATCCGGGAAGAGCAGTGCCCTAGTCATTTTTTGACTAAGTTGTTTTGTGATTTTTATCACTTTTTTTTCTCGAGTCGTTCGACTCCGACGGTGTCAGTAGGGATGCCCGGCTTCAAGCCATGCGACGCCTGTGGTCGGATGATGTCGATCACGGATCCGCATCGAGACTGTCTCTACTGCCTCGGACGCGACCACGACTCCAAGTCGTGCCCCGACTGCCGGGCCTTGCATCCAAAGGCTTTGCGAGAGCGGTCTTGAAAGCTCCTCGAGGTCCGGCAGTCGGCTCTGCGCCAACCCAAGCCCCGGTCACGTGAGAGGTCGAGGGGCCGGTCGCGGAGTCCTCATCCGTCGTCAGGGTCCAAGTCTTCGCACTCCTCCGGTAAGTAGAAGAATAAGAAGTCTAAGAAGCGTCATCGCTCCACGACTTCCCCTCGCCGATCTCGCGACTCGGCTGAGGGTCCTGTCGGCACCGTCCCCGCCCCCGCGGCTCCGGGTGTGCCTGTGGAGCCGCCGTCGCATTACCCGCCCTTCCCGGGTTCGGCGGCGACTCCGGCCGAGATACAGGAGTTCCTGTCGGCCATGGCCCGCCTCTTCGGGCCTCAAGGTCCCCCCGGTGCTCCTTCGGGCCCCGCGGGCCCTTCTGGGGTGCCTACGGCGCCGCCGGCGACTCCGGTCCCGGCGACGCCAGTCCCGGTCCCGGCCTCGACCCCGGCTCCGCTGTTGCCGCAACCCCCATCGACGCCGGTTGACCTAACGACCCCTCCACCGGCGCCGATGTCACCGGTGCCGCTTCCGACGCCGCCCGGGACTCCGGGCGGCGTCGTACCCCGGTTTTCTCCGGACACGGACCGGCGTCGGTCGACGCCGATGCCGATGCAGCCTTGGGTTCCGCAGGTCCCTCCTCCTTACTTTGAACATGCTTTGGAGGACGAAGAGGACTGGGAGGGGTCTGAGGAACCTCTCACTGCCCAATGTGAGTTCGAACAGGACTGGGCTGAGGAACTTGGGGATGCCAGTGGTCTGGACACCTCTCCTGACATTGGCATGCTGTCTCCTCCTTCCCTGGCTACGGAGGAGGGAGCAAACTTTGCTACTGTGTTGCGTAGGGCAGCTGAGGCCCTGCGCCTCAAGTTGCCTACGGTGGCTGTCAGGACTAACATCCTGACGGAAGTGCTTCAGCCGGCGGCTACCTCCTCGGAGCTACTGCTGCCTTTCAACGAGGCACTTTCTGACGTTCTTTTGGGCGCCTGGTCCAAGCCCACCACAGGGGCTCCTATGGATAGGAACGTAGCCCGACGCCATCGCCCGGCTCCGGGCGACCCCCTGTTTCTCTCCCAACATCCCACCCCTGAGAGCTTGGTTGTCCAAGCCTCTGCTTCCCAGAGCGCCTTCCCTACCGCCCCTCCGGAACTGGATCCATTTGGGAAGAAGGTTTTTACTTCCTCCAGTGCTGGCTTGCGGTCGGTCAACACCGCTTGCCTCTTGGGCCGATATTCCCACTGTTTGTGGGATTCGGTGGCGCAGGTTCTGCCCAAGTGTTCTGAGGAGGTCCAGACACTGCTTTCCCGCGCCATTGCGGAAGGAAGGGATGCGGCAAAGTATACCATCAGATGTGGCCTAGATACCGCTGATTCGCTGGGCAGATCGCTTGCATCGACCGTAGCGCTACGCCTGGCTGCGAACCACTGGTTTCTCGGGTGATGTCCAAAACACTCTTATGGACATGCCCTTTGATGGTGTCGGCCTTTTTGGCAACAAGGCAGACCATGCGCTGGAGCGCTTTAAGGACTCACGGGCTACAGCCAAGTCCCTGGGCCTTTCTGCTGTGCGCCCTCCAACAGTCTGCTTTTCGCCCAGTCACATCCACTGCCCAGCCACCGGCCCGCGCAGCAGGCGTTTACGCGTGTCCGGGGACGTGGCTCCCGCCGAGGCGGGTCGGGTAACCAGCATGCGGGTCAGGCCACAACCCCCCCCCCGTCCGCGGCCTCCAAGCCCTCCTAGTCCTTCCTTTCAGGTCCACAGCACGCCAGTAGGAGGCAGGGTCCGCCATCACCTCGGACAAGTGGGTCTTGGACATTGTCCGAAGGGGTTACTCCCTCCCCTTCGAGACTTCTCCCCCCCACCCCCCCCCAGCCATGCCACCTCAATTACACCGCATGTCGGGGGATCATTTGGTGCTTCTTCGAAAGGAAGTTGCGGCCCTCTTGGCCAAGGGGGCCATCGAGCGCATTCCGACCCCAGAAGTAGGGCGTGGTTGTTACTCCCACTACTTTCTGGTGCCCAAAAAGGACAAGGAGGACATGCGTCCTATCTTGGACCTCCGGAACGTCAATCGCTTCCTCCGGAAGGAGAAGTTCAAGATGCTCACCCTAGCTCAGGTCTTGACTGCCCTCGACCCTGGAGACTGGATGGTAGCGTTGGACTTGCAGAACGCATATTTTCACATCCCGTCCTGCCGGCCCACCGGCTTTACTCTGCGGTTCACGGTAGGCCTCGAGCATTTTCAGTTCACCGTGCTCCCCTTTGGCCTTACAAGCGCCCCTCGGGTGTTCACGAAAGTGATGGCGGTGGTCGCAGCTCATCTGCGCCGGGCAGGGGTTCCAGTCTTCCCCTACCTCGACGACTGGCTGCTGAAGGCGGGCTCGTCCCAGGCAGTTGTCTTCCACCTCCAGACTACGGCCGAACTCCTGCACTCGCTGGGGTTCTCCATCAACGTGCCGAAGTCGCACTTGATTCCTTCTCCACAGCTCCTTTTCATCGGAGCAGTTCTGGACACGACGCAGTTTCGGGCTTATCCTCCCGAACGGCGAGTCCAGGATATTCAGGCTATGATTCCGATCTTTCAGCCTCTATCCTGGGTTTCGGTACGGATGACCCTGAGGCTGCTGGGCCTCATGGCCTCCTGCATCCTGCTGGTCGATCATGCCAGATGGCATATGCGGGCTCTGCAATGGGACCTGAAGTTCCAGTGGGCGCAGCATCAGGGGAACCTGTCCGATTACGTCCAGATCTCGGAGGGAACTGCAAGACAGTTGCAGTGGTGGCTCTCGAACCGGCAATGGGTCATGGGCAGATCCCTCTCCCTTCCCCAGCCAGAGCACACAGTTGTGACGGACGCGTCCCTTCTGGGATGGGGCGGTCACATGGGAGAGGCGCAGATCAGAGGCCTCTGGTCTCCGGCGGAGTCCCGGCTCCATATCAACCTTCTGGAGCTCCGGGCGATCCGACTTGCACTCAAGGCATTCCTTCCCTCTGTCAAAGGGCAGGTAGTGCAGGTGTTCACAGACAACACCACCGCCATGTGGTACTGCAACAAACAGGGCGGGGTGGGGTCGTGGACCCTATGTCAGGAGGCTCTGCGTCTCTGGACATGGCTGGAACATCAGGGCATGCGCCTGATGGTTCAACACCTGGCAGGTTCCCTGAACGCCAGGGCGGACGAACTCAGCCGCAGGTGCATGATGGATCACGAATGGCGTCTTCACTCGGAGGTGGCGCAAGGACTCTTTCTACAGTGGGGAGAGCCTTGGTTAGATCTATTCGCCACCGAAGAGAACGCGCAATGTCATCAGTTCTGCGCGTTGGAATTTCCAAGGCGGCACTCGCTCTGCGACGCTTTTCGTCGTGAGTGGAGTTGCGGTCTGTTGTACGCCTTTCCGCCTATACCACTTCTACCCAGAGTGTTGAAGAAGATTCGGCGCGACCGGGCCCAAGTCATTCTTGTGGCTCTGGACTGGGCTCGAAGAGTTTGGTATCCCGAGCTACTCAATATGAGCATCGATCCCCCGATTCGTCTGCCTCTTCGGGAGGATCTTCTGTCGCAGCAGCAGGGGACGGTCCTCCACCCGAACCTGTCCTGTCTCCACCTCCTTGTGTGGAGATTGAGCGGCGGCAGTTGATTCCTTTCGACTTGCATTCCGAAGTTTGTGATGTGATTCTGGCAGCCAGGCGTCCCTCCACTAAGGTGGTATATGCCTGCAGGTGGAACAAGTTTGTGGCATGGTGCACAGCAAAGGCTGTGAATCCCCTTTCTGCCCCTCTTTCTGAGGTTCTTCTGTTCCTTCTTTCTCTGGCCCAACAGGGTTCTGCCCTGGGTACCATCAAGGGCTATCTTTGTGCAATCTCTGCCTTCCTCAGGCTTCCTGATCAGCCCTCCCTTTTCAAGTCCCCTGTTAACAGGTTTCTTAAAGGCATTACACACCTCTTCCCTCCTGTTCCGTTTGTAATGCCTCAGTGGGACTTGATTCTTACCTTTTTAATGTGCGCTCCCTTTGAGCCTCTACATAACTGTCCTCTTCATCTTCTCACTCTGAAGAAAGTCTTTCTGGTGGCCATCACCTCCGCTCGGCGGGTGAGTGAGCTCCAGGCTCTTTCTTGCAAGCCTCCCTTTCTGTCTGTCCATCCAGACAAGGTTGTTCTTAGGACGCGTCCGTCCTTCTTGCCAAAGGTGGTTACTGCTTTTCACATTGGGCAGACCATCACTTTGCCCACCTTCTTTCCGCCTCCGCATCCTTCTAGAGAGGAAGAGAGGCTCCACCGTCTGGACCCAAAACGTGCGATTGCGTTTTATCTCAACCGCACACAGCAGTTCCGGGTGGACGACCAGCTCTTTGTTGGCTACGTGGGCGCCAAAAAAGGTCGGTTGGTACACAAGTGGACCATCTCCCGCTGGGTCGACTTGTGTATCAAGGCCTGCTATTCTTTGGCTAAGAAGGAGCCCCCTGTTGGGCTGCGTGCCCATTCCACCAGGGCAACAACCGCCACCACGGCTTTGGGGCGTGGTGTCCCATTGCAGGACATTTGTCAGGCAGCTACGTGGGCCTCGCTGCACACGTTTACCAAGCATTACTGCCTTGACAGCCAAGTCTGGAGAGACGGCTTCTTTGGCCCTTCTGTTCTCCGACACTTCCTCGTCTGATCTTTGTTCGCAGACCCACCACCGGGGTTGGTATTGCTGGGGTATCTATTCTAAGGTAAGGAATCTGTCACTAACGTGTCTCTTTCAGATGCACAAGTTACTAACTTGTGTAACGATATATCTGTAAGAGACAGTAGTTAGTGACAGATTCCTACCGCCTACCCATCCTCCCGTTCTGCGAACTGATTTCTAGGGTTAAGGACATCCCTTTCAGGGCCCTAGTATTTTTCAGACACCAATGTCAGCTTCTTGCATGGCTCTGCGTTCCTGGCGCGGAAAGTCGTGTACAGAACTGACGTCAGCCCGCATGGGCGGCGTCTAAGTACTGGCCGCGACGTCATCCGGCGATCCCGACAACGGACGCGGAGCCGCACGACGCTGCCTACCGACGCGCAAGGGTACTGCTAGGCAAAAACTTTCCGGATCCAGCCTGGGGATATTCTAAGGTAAGGAATCTGTCACTAACTACTGTCTCTTACATATATATCGTTACACAAGTTAGTAACTTGTGCATTAATCCATCCACAAGTTTATATAGTATTATACGGAGACTTTATCATGAACCTACTCGAAGGCTTACATGAGATGACCCTTCCCCACATTCCGCAAATAATCCATAGTCATGCTAGTACAGACCAGAACGGAAAGGCGTGCATCAGTGCACTGGAAGTCATGGGGTTATATACGATAAACGGGCATTCTCCTCAGGATCAGCCCTCAGTTTTTACCAGATTGACAGAGAAAGCTCCCCTCTCAACTACACTCTGGAAGACTCCGTTATTTCCATGGATCTGCAACTTCTCTATAAATCCCAGAGTGGAGAGTGACCACTCTGCCCAAACCTTTGTATTGAACATAAGCCCCCCCCCAAAGGCACCAAAGGCAAGGGATTTATCTTCGTCATCACCAACTTTTAATCTGTGCGCCAAATATGGAAAGACTCAGCGGTTCCAAAGGTCATGGACTTCATCACTTTCCACTTGGAAACAGAGCTTCTGAGAGCGACTTACATCCAATCCCCTGTACAGTCTTGGCAGGCCTTTGGTAAGGCTCTTCTGCATTTCCAACCAACCCCTTTACTTTAAAGGCAACTTAACAGAGAGCTCAGACGGCCACTAACTTCAGCCCCACAGACCGAGAGAAACCAAAATTAAAATTATCGCAATAAGGCAACCTTACAAAAAAGCAATCTGGATAGTAACTCCAATTTCCTGATGGGCGTTTGGACTCGACTGCTCCAAGTGAGCAAGCAAATAAAAAATCAAAACCGTTCTGGGTCGAAATCAATAAACTAGTTAACAGAACCTATCGGCATCACAACACTGACATTACTGAGTCAGTCAGCTCAACATGCATAGCCACAGTTTATGCTCCAGCAGAACAGAATCAGCTATTGACGTCTCAAGTGGAACACCACTGGCTAAATCTTCCTGTATATAACTGCCCCAAATCCTTCAATCTCATTTTTGAAGGAGTCTCATTCTACACTGAATGAATTATTCAGAGACTATACGCATTCTGAAAAGGCTTAGGTCTGAGCGGACACCAGGGCCAAATGGCCTCTCTAACGCCTTATTCAAAAAAATCCCTCATTTTGGGCCACCCACTGAACACCGCTATTTAATTATGCATTATCGCATAATTCCATCCTGGATTCTTGGCGTGGTAGTATCCACCACCCAATTTACAAATCAGGTGTTCAATCAAATCCCGCGAACTACAGATTAATCACTCTTATCGACGTAGAGGCAAATCTTTATGCCTTAAAATTGCTCCTAGACCTGGAGGCCTGGGTCAGCCAGGCAAATAGCATTCCGAAACACAGACTGGTTTTAGAACAGGCATGAGCACAACAACAAACCTGCTGGCAGTTACGTTCCTTGTAGAAAAGGCAAAGGCGAAATCATACAAGCTCTTTGCCTGCTTCATCAGCCTGAAGTCAGCCTTCGACAAGGTCCTGAGGGAACAGCTGTGGGGGAAAAAATGGCCTGCGTGGCGGTGCCACCAAAACTATTGGACGCGATCATTTACATATATACCCACACCTGGGTTCAAATCAAGGTTGGAGATGGTCTGAGAACCACACGCCAGATCAGTACTAAAATAGGCATCAGACAGGGGTGTGTGTGTCAGGATCCTTAGGAGGTTTCCTGCAAACCATTCAATAATAGCCAGTATCTCTTTGGACAAAAATAACCGGAAGTGGCAGAACCCTACTAAGAGTAATAATTGGAGGTTGAGCTGGCAGCGCTGGAAACTCAAGATGTCTGCCAGCTCAGCCTCTTCTGCAGCGTACTAGTTCCTACCAGTCACGAATGGAATGTGAAGCTCGCGCAGACTAATAAACGCGGACTTCACCTGACTAAATTCCTGAGTAAGCAGCAAGTCAAGAGTTCTCTGTTGCGCTAGATAGAAAGGGTAGGGCGTCTGTTTCCGTCATTTAGATTCTTAAGTTGCGGTCTGGTAAGGGCTTATTTCCTGACCTCTGTTTCCCTTCAGAGCAAGTGTGAAGTATTTCGGAGTAGCGTCTCAACCCAAAGTCTGTCAATCATGCACGTCCAAGAGGGAGTGGTACACAAAGTGTCTCTTCGCGGTGCAACTCTTATTGAGAGAACAGTGTCTCTCATCAAAGGTTGTCAATCGCGCCCTTCCACGCAAGCCCGAGAGAGCGAGCCGGTTCGTAATTAAATAGTTCTCTTAGCGCATAGTTGAAAAGGAAAGAACTGTTCCCATCTCTCAATTCAGCATCCACGTCTGAGTATTTTGCTTTCAAACAAACAAAGACACTTAGCGAAAACTTACCTGCTCATTCTTATGTATGGTGGGCCTGATTCACAGAACTAACTTACGTCAAAAACGTAAAGTTAGTACTTTTTGGTATTCACAGAATACACTTGATCATTTTGGTATTCACAGAAGTTAGTAGTCCTAACTTTAGGACTCCTAAATGCCTTCTGTGAATACCGAAAAGTCTTAAAGTTAGGACTTTACTACTCCTAAACTGAGAAAAATCCTAACTTTAAGACTTTCGGTATTCACAGAAGGCATTTAGGAGTCCTAAAGTTAGGACTACTAACTTCTGTGAATACCGAAATGAGTAAGTTCATTCTGTGAATACCAAAAATGAGTAAGTGTATTCTGTGAATACCAAAAAGTACTAACTTTACGTTTTTGACGTAAGTTAGTTCTGTGAATCAGGCCCATATTTTTTAACTAAGAAAGGCACTCTGCAAACAATGAACAAATAAAAAAAAGACTTCAAAGGAGAAATATTTCCATGAGCAATTACCTGAAAGAACTGTTATTCCTATTCCTTTCCTGCCGGATTGTTCAGACGCACAACTTCCTCTAGAAGGAAAAGAAAACAAATTAATATTGTTTAATTCAAGAAAATTGCATGATTGATTCGCTAACTAAATGACAAGAAGAAATACATTTAGAACAGCATAGAAGAGGAGCAATAGCCATAAAATTGTTTGGGTACGAAATAAATGTTTGTGAATAATATTAGAATGTTTAAACTAGAGTAGGATTATACATGTTCTGTTTCTTTCTTACAGTTCAAAATATCGCCAGAAGGGTACTGAAAGAGAAAACATAAGTAAGGACTGGAAAAAACCTTTCTTGGAGAATAACCACATTTGCTTGGCTGTCTCTTCTTATCTCCTGATCCCCTTTCCCCCAGTGGAACTCAGCTGAGCCTAAGTATACTCAGACTGAGTGGTTGATGTTCCTGGAGGACATTGGGAACCAGCGTCTTTCTGCTCCCGCGCAAGTCACTCACACTGAGATCCTGACAGTGTTCTACCCCCTTTTTATGTAACATCTACATGGCCAACCTTGATAGCCATCTGGCCCAAGTGGTGAGGACTTGGTCCCCATCTGGAAGCAGTCCTGGTCTAACAACGATTGTCGCTTATAAAAACAGGAAAGCTTATCTCATCTGCTTTGTGTGTGCCCGGCCTTCTTAGCCCAAAGGCGAACAATTCTACGGCCAGTCTTAAGAGCGCAACAAGTCGTGTCATGCCACATGGCAGTAATCGCTCTTCTAAATGGGACTTCAGTCCAGTTGTCTTGCAAGGTTGTGAGGTTCCTTACCTACGTATCCAAACAGTTAGAACATTGACACTGTTCAGCCGGGTGAGGGGTAGGCCTTCCTCTTATGGAGAGTAGCTTGGCACTAGGGGTCCAGTGGTTGCCCACTACCTATGCACTGGCCTTTTATGTCTCGGTTGGTTTGTTTATTTGCGACTACTTTGAGCTTAGAGGGACTTTACAGGTTAGTTTTGACATCTTTATTTTTTGTATGCATGTACCTTGTGAAGAATTTTCAAATGATGGGCTCTTGGGGTGTCAAGAGGCTTGTCGCATATGGAGTAAAAGGGGGGAAGCCACCCAGTGGGTTACTTGATGGGCATTAGCACTTTGTTTTGGACCGAAACCTGCCAGCACAGATTAAGTCTGCTGGTCAGCCCCTCTCGCGCTATCATGGCCTTTTATAGTTTGTTTTAGTCATGCTTGCACTATTGACTGAATGCGTTTAACCCAAAGTATTTCAGCTTGTATATAATGTGGGAAGTGCTGGATCTTAGATGCAGCACACATTTTACGCATTAGCCCTTTACGCTTTGGATTAGACTGTTTTCTCCATCTCACTGCTACAGTCTTAGTCTAAACCGTATCCATGGACCGCAAGGTTCTTTTATGTGGTCTATAATATTTGTAAGTATGTACATTGTATTAATTTTAATTAATCAAGCAATCACGCTTACTTAAAAAAACTTGTTGATCTCGTACTTTTGGTATGCGCAACAGAGCATACACATGTCTTCTGAGGGTCTTCAAGGAGAAATTCTAAATTTGAATTAAGTGGATGCCACCCCCCTCCCCCCCCCCCAGATATTGCAAAATGCAGTAGGAAATTTTGTGTCAAAAAGGAATTTTTGCGGCACACTGTTAGATTTTTGCGGCAACTCGTGTTAGTGACATTCAATAGTTATATAAAGTTTTATCTTGTGATGGATAGTGAACTGTGTACTGTTCACATTTTATAAAACAAAAAAAGGATGTTGGACTGTGCAGATGTGTGAAAGCTGGTGTTCATATTTTCAAAAGAGGATGGAACTGGGAAATGCTAATGCTCCAATTGTGCCGCACCAACATGCACTTCCAATGCCCAGCTTTAGAAAACAAAAATTTATAAGCAAAAAGCTTCTTGCCAGGGTCCCTCCCCTCTAAAGAAATGTGCGCAGTTGGTTAATTTGGTTAGCTAATTTGCAAATCTAAAAGCAAGACCACTGACCTGGTCAGTGTGACTTCTCTCCCCCTGTGCAGCTCCACCACTAAGTGCTGCCCCCTGAGCTCTCTGTTTGCTGGATGTTTGAGGCCCTCCCCCACCTGCAGGCTCCTGCCTGCACCTCATCCCTGGTGGTCCAGTGGGAGAGCACTCTGCACTTCTGCTGTTCTGCTTCTGCCTCTCTTTGCCTCTTTCCTTTCGTGCCCTCTTCTCTTTCCTTCGTTTTGCCCTTCTGTCACTTTTCACTTCTCACTGTCCTTTCCTTAATTTTCCTTCTTTTTCCCCCGCCGCTGCTGCGCCCGCGGCCCCCTCAGTGTGTCCTTCTTGCCTCCCAGCAGACCCACCCTCCCCCTGATACCTAATAATGACAGCTGATCCATGGCCGCGCCGCTAGGCAAGCAAGTCTGCGTGTGACCAGCGCCAGGGACCCTGGTCCTATTACCTGCCACCGCTACAACTCCAGCACCCTCCGCGATCTCAACCCCGGACGCAACAACTACCAGCTCTCGACGCCAAACACCACCTCCGGCCTCCTCTCCTGTCTACACTGCCCCTGCAACTTCACCTCCATACCCCAGCAGCATCTACCAACCCACCGCTCACAAACCACTAAACTGCATCCTCCTCAACGTGTGTTCCCTACACAAGCACGCCATAGAAATCTGAGACCTCCTCAACACCTACTCACCTGACGTCGCCTTCCTCACGGAAACCTGGCCAACGCCAACTCTTCACCCGACATCGCCACCTCCATTCCCGACAGATACAAGATCTTGCGCAAGGGCCGCCCCATCCGTCCAGGAGGCATCGCCGTGTTCACAAAAGCACCCTCCTGCATGACCACCCTCCCGGACGACACAACAACCAACATGGAGCACCTCCACTTCAGATGCCGACCAACCCCAAAACGACTCTCTGCAAAACCCTCTTCTACAGGCCGCCTTGCCCCCGCGCTCCCTTTACTGACGCATTACCGACATCGCACCGCACGATCTCACATCCACAGACTACATACTACTCGGCGACCTAAACTTCCACCTGGATAATCACGACGACTCGAACACCGCCTCCCTCCTAGAGAACCTCGCCAACATAGGACTGAAACTAGTCAAAGCCCTCATGCACACAGGGGGACACACCCTACCCAGTCTTCACCAGAGGAAACCGTCTCCTACAGCCACACCACGGAACTCCTCTGCACAGATTAACACTGCATCCACTTATACTTTAAAAAAAAAGAAAACACCGTACAGAAGCACGCCCACCGCCTACCCAGCAGAAGCTGCAGCAGTCACCGAAAACCAGCTCACTTCTGCCCTTGTCAGCACCCCACCACCAACTACATCAGGCGCAAACACCGCAGCACGCAACCGCCACCGCTGAATCACGAACTGTGCCAACACACTCCCACCCAAAAGCCACCGGAAGAAACCAAGAAAGCAAGCTGGTTCGCTCCTGCACTCCAAGAATCCAGACGCTCCTCCAGACGACTCAAAGACCTGGAGTAACAACAAAACTCTGTAAACACTCGCCGCCTACAAAGCAGCCACCACTGCACACCACCAACTCGTCAAATCCACAAGGAAGAAATACCTCCAAGACAGAATCCTCACCAACGCACACAACACCAACAAACTCTTCTCCATCATCACAGAATTCGCCAAACTCTGCCGCGAAATAACACACGTCCCACCCTCCCATGACCTCTGCAACAGGCTCAGCACCTTCTTCCACCACAAGATCAAGATGATCTACAACAACTTTGACAACCAAGACCACCTCAACGCTCCAGCTCCCGCCTCACGCGACGCCACCCAACAGACCCTGCTCAAATGGATCCCGCTCCTGACAGAAAACACCTTGACGACCATAAAAAGCATCCACTCCGGAGCACCCTCAGACCCCTGCCCACACCACATCTTCCACAGAGCCGCCTCTGCCTTCGCACCCGAACTACGTCGGACAATCAACTGCTCTTTCAAGACCGCCACCTTCCCCGACTGGAAACACGCCAAAGTCAACCCCCTCCTGAAGAAACTCTCCGCGGACCCGACAGACCTCAAGAACTTCAGGCCCATCCCCCTGCTTTCCTTCGCAGCCAAGGTCATCGAAAAAGGCATCAACACCCAGTTAGCAAACTTCATCGAAGCTAACAATGTCCTGGACATCACCCAACCCGGATTCCGAAGCAATCACAGCACCAAGACTGCCCTACGTGCCGCCACCGACGACATCCGCTTCCTCCTCACCAGGGCGAAACGGCAGCCCTCATCCTCCTGGACCCCCACTGCACCCTAGCCACCAGACTCCACGGCGCCGGCATCTGCTGCAAGGCCCTCGACTGGATCCGCTCCTTCCACACCAGCAGAACTCAGCGGGTCAGACTCCCTTCCTACCTCTCGGAACCGACAGAGACCAACTGTGGAGTCCCCCAGGGCTCCTCCCTCAGCCCCACCCTCTTCAACGTCTACATGGCCCCCCTCGCAACCATCGTCCGGAACCACGGGCTTAACATCGTCCCATACACTGACAACACCCAGCTGATCCTCTCCCTCACCAACGAATCCAACATCACCAGACACAACTTCCAAGAAGGGCTGAAAGCAGTCGCCACCTGGATCAAGAACAGCTGCCTGAAACTCAACTCAGAAAAGACAGAAGTCCTCATCCTTGGCTCCTCCCCCTCCGCTTGGAATGACTCCTGGTGGCCCTCGGAAATCCCCCACCGCGACCGTCGACGCACAAACTCGGCATCATACTAGACTCATCGCTCACAGTGAACCGCCAGATCAACGCAGTCTCCTCGAACTACTTCAATACCCTCCGCATGCTTCGAAAGAGCTTCAGATGGATCCCAACCGAATCCAGAAAAACTGTCACACACGCACTCATCAGCAGCAGACTGGACTACGGCAACGCTCTCTATGCTGGAATCAACAAGAAACTCTTTTGCAAACTCCAGACTGTCCAGAACGCCGCAGTCAGACTGATCCTCGACATCCCCCGTCGCAGTCACGTCACCCAACACCTCCACGATCTCCACTGGCTTCCAGTCGAAAGAAGAATAACCTTCAAACTCCTCACTCACGCATACAGGGCCCTTCACAACACCGGATCTGCATACCTGAACAGCCGCCTCTCCTTCCATTCACCCAAAAGACACCTCCGATCAGCCCAGCTCTCACTGGCCACCGTCCCACGTATCGGCAAGACTAGAACGGGAGGAAAGTCCTTCTACTTCTCAGCCAAAGCCTAGAACACCCTCCCCCTCCGGCAATCTCCCACATTGCCCCAGTTCAGGAAGGACCTCAAGACCTGACTTTTTGGGTGACCCCAGCACTCAACAGAGCTATCCAGGCGTTGTCCATGGGCACGGAGAGATTGTGATTTGCCCAGAATCACAGGATGTTTTTACAGTTGTTCTTTACTGATGTCTTGTTCTTTTTCGTGAAAATGCACAGTGCCAAAAGACGAGTAGCATTTTCAAGAAAAGAAAAACGCCAAGGGGAGACTTTCTTTGATTGCGGCTATTTAAGTGAAAATTGTGAGCATCGCAGACCTTTAGCAAGTTTGCGCCTGATTAACAATTTGCAAAATCGCTGAAAGGTGGAGGGACTGATTAGAGATGTAATAAAAGGGAATGCCACTCCTCCTCCTCATTCAGTCAGATTGTATTGGTAGATGATTTAAAAATCCAACTCTGAGCTTTGTGGCTTGTTCATTTCTTTTGTACATCACTTTTTTTCAGTAATGATTCAATGTAAACTCTCACTAGTTTCGTCATCTTGTGGATTGTCATGTGTATGTTAGCATATATACTATATTGTTGTTGTAACAAAACAAAAAAATAGTATGTCTCCCTTACTTTTCAGTGGTCTCCAAACCCAGATCACGTTTTTGTGTGTAGCATGTGTGCAGACACTGTAAAATCCCACACAAGAACTTTCCCACTATTCTGGGTAGACTCCTCCGAGTTTACCATGCCTTCATTGATTTTCTATGTTCTAGTATGGACTGTTAAGTCTTGAATACTTCTGCCACTCTTGAACGCAAATAACAGCTTGTCGCAAATGAGGTCTGCCGATTCAATTCACCTGGATTTTTTGCTTTTGACTACCTGGTTTTTGGACTTTTACTGTGAGCGAGTTTCACCTTCTGTGTATTACAGTTAATTCAGGCTAATTGGACTGAGAGTGCTAACCACTAGTATCTGCCTTTTAAGATAAGGCTGCAGCTGCGCAGCTAGGGTAAGAGGCACTGTGTGGGCTACACATCACCCACGCATACTCGTGAGCAGGCTGCACATGAGACTACTGTCTTGCACATGCCCGTTATCTACGCACAGGTAGCCTGTAGCAGAAGGGTGCCTTTAGGGATTGGTTCGGACTCTGGTTAGTCCTCCTAATGTTAGTGGCTCTTCATAGTGGAGGTCATTAGTGCTTGCTGAAAGTCTGTGGTGCTTAAACTGTATTACACAATGTAAGCGAAATCTGCAATTAAGTATAGGTTTGCCCTACTTAGGCCTACAGGGTCCAGCGAGGAATCAATATAGGGGTAAACATGCATCCGGAGTGTAGATTTACAGTCCCTAATTTATCTACACCTGTTATGACACTGAGATTTTCATATTTCCCTTGCTCATCTCATAATTCACTTCATGTCCTTTGTCTCCATACTGGGCAAGGTTGCTTACTGTGGCATTTAGCAAGAGGATCAAAGGCATCCCCACACAATCGAGCCATTAACTGTGCTTGAGTCACTCCAGGGGAAAGAGGGGGAAGGAAATCTGCATTGGTTACCTTGTCCCACCGCACCTGGGCTTGGGACAGCCTAGGTCCCCAGAAATAAAGGAGGAGACCCATACCTCTGAAGCTGAACACCAGAGATGCTCACCTTTTGAAGCTTTGGCGGAAAAGGGGTCAGATGGCTGTGTGAACTTGGGGTGGAGCGGAGGTACTCAGCTTGCTGGCTGTGGAGGGACTGTGCAAGACGCCTCCACAGACCAGAGAAGATCAGGAGCCAGGCAGAGGGACGAGACTGCAGCAGGGAGCCAAAAAAACACCGCTCCCTGCAAAAAGCACCCTTTAAAGACCAGAAGTCCTAACCCCTCTTCTCCCCCCCCCCCCCCACTCTCAGGGGGGCCAGTGAAGGGCCAAAGGGGCTGCATTCCCCAAATATGGCAGAGTGCCCTCACCCACTCCTGGTACCAATGTCTGAGGAAAGCGGGGGGCACCCAGCTCAGCCGGTACCCAGCCCTCGCACAAGCTGGTGAGGAAATGCAGAAGCAGACTCCCACACCAGCACTGATCTGTGTCAGCTGAGCGAGTATCAGCATGGCCCCTCAGGAGTGGGCTTCTTGTGCAGCTCAAGGGCCTCACAGCACCATGGTACTCAGAGGAGCAGGGGCACTCGAGTCCTCTTTTAAAGGAAAAAAAAGGCGCATTATACATAGCCCAAATAAAGTTGGGTCCATCCAGACAAGTGGCTTTAGTCAAAGGTGGAGTTTTGTTTGCCTTAAGTATTTCATCTCCATTTATTGGTTGCTTTAGACTGTTAGCTTTTATTTTCACCATTTTTAGCGTTGTATACCTTGTCTAGAAATTCCTGTAGTAAATTCTGCAAGGATCCCGTGGCCAAGAGGAACATTGGGTAAAATTGGTCATAGTGATTATAAAAGGGGTAACTGGCAAAGTTCTACAGAGTGCAAAAGGCATTTCTTTGTGCACCCTCTCCTTTGGATGGTCTACCACTGGATTAACTGGGAAATATAGCAAATTCTGGTGATGATCCCGCATGAAGCCGGTAGCGGAGTGGAAACTTTGGTGTCCCCTACAATTCCCAAATTGAGCAACAGTTAAGGTCTGTAATAGTCTGGGAATAGAATTGAACTGGGCTTGGATGAAAAGGTTGAATGGGGGGCATATAGTTTTGAAGTGGAAAAAGACAATTTGGAGTGGGGGGAGAGAAGATTGGGATGATATGGGGGCTGCCGTACAATGTCCTCGCAATACATTAAACGTCACATTGAAAGCCAGACAGTGAGTGTTAGACTAAGTTGAGCAGTGGAGCTTTCCAGAAGCTCTAAAGGGCTGTTCGAGGCATATGAGCTGTAGATTGTATACTTTAGCATAGATCGCCATCTGGTGTTAGGCTCGGATGTTTGCACTTTGTTTTTGTTTGAAGAAGTCTTGTAGTCACAGATAGGTGACTCCTCCTTATGGTGATAGTGCGCATGGGCATCGACTCCATCTTCAGATTGGTTTATTTCCGCCATCGGGTTCGGATGTGACTTGCTGCGCTCCGGGTCGGTGTTGTTATCGAAACCCCCTTCGACGCGCAATCACTCACCTCTCGACGGTATTGTCTCGATCGCGTTTCCCTTTCGATGCGCATCCTCTACAATTAAGCTACTCGACCTAGACTTCGACGCGGGCCGTTGGGCCTACCCGCGCCCACCACGTTGGACGTCGATGGAACGGACTCCCTTCAAAAAATGTCCCCAGTGTGGTGCTAAGTTCCCACACTCGGACCTACACGAGGTGTGTAATCTTTGCCTCTCTCCGGAGCACGAAGAGAACACCTGCGAGGCCTGTTCATCTTTCAGGTCCAAGAAAACCATCCGTGATCGTCGGGCTCGAGGCCACGAAATGTCCTGGGGAAGCGCTTCGATTCCGGACATCTTTGAACCAGGTCCCGATACCCTTCCAGAACAAGAGGCCGAGGAAGAACAGATCTCAGTCTCCGAGGCCGATGACTCCGACGTCGACGACACAGTCACGTCAGCTCAGCAGTCCGTGAGTACCAAGACCCCTGTCCTACCCACTCCCACACAGGAGGCTCCGGTACCACCTTCGCCCTCGGTCCACACCGGCCAAATATTTCAGACGCTCCGGCCCGGCTATGAAACTGAAAGACAAGCCTTCCGGCTCGGGCTCGAGCCAACCCCACTCCGGTACCCAAAAAACACCTCCGGCACCGAAGCCCAAACCCATAAATGTGCTACCACCGGCGCCGAAAACACATTCGACGCTGAAACCCTCGGCGCCGAAACAGCCAAAAGACAAGCCTTCGGAGCCGAAAAAGCCAAAAACCAAGCCTTCGGAGCCGAAACAGCCTAAACCGAAGTCTTCGGAGCCGAAAAACGTCCCCGAACCGAAAACTCCTACACCTAAGCCTAAACAGGATAAAACCCCTCATAAGGCAAAGGAACATACGGACCATAAATCTTCGACTCCGAAAAAGGACACTGGATCCAAACACCCTTCTGTACCAGATCTTCCAGATCCAAAGCAGAAAACAATACATATTGACCCAGAGACTGGTCGTATTACTTCCACACCAAAAAGGAAACTGGACTATTCACAAGATTCTCCAGTTCCTAGTAAAAAAAGAAATATGGACACTAATACCTCTCCACCTCTTACACCTCCCCCACCCTCTCCTCCTCCTACTGATCCCAATCTTCTATTTTCTCCAGTACATTCCCCACAACCCTCAATTTCACCTCCACCACTAGATGAGGATAGTGATTATGAGGGTGGGGATGGGGATAGGGATGGGAACACAAATCCACAAGGGGGTGATGACGACGCACATACCATCCCACAAGATCCAGATCCCTGGCAGGATTATAATACTGATCCGGATCTACAAAATGTCACGGACCAATATCCCTCTCGCCCATCCCCTCCAGATGACAATGTGGGGTTTGCGCAACTAATCACCAGGGCTGCACAATATCACGGGGTACAATTACACTCAGATCCCTTAGAGGAAGACTTCCTATTAGAAACTTTCGCTCAGCCACAAAAGTCCACACACACCCTACCAATGTTGAAGGGATTGCTTAAACATGCACCAGAAGTGTTTAAAGACCCCGTCAGGGCCAGGGTTCTTAACCCTAGAATAGATAAAAAATATAAGGCAGCTCCCAACGACCCAATATACATCAAGGGTCAGGTCCCTTTAGACTCCCTTGTGGTGTCTAATGCACGTAAAAGGGCCAATTCACAAACCACAGGCGACGCCCCACTTCCTGACAAAGAATCAAAACTTTTAGACGCATCCGGAAAACGTGTTGCGTCACAAGCTGCAAATTATTGGAGGATTGCCAACACCCAAGCTCTGCTGGCAAGATATGACAGAGCTCACTATGATGAGCTTGAGAAGCTTATCCAGCATCTCCCTGACCAATATAAGGACAAGGCAAATGACCTTATACAAGAGGGTAAATTAATTACAAATACATCCATTAAATGTGCGCTTGATGCCGCTGATACCGCATCTCTTGCCGTTAATACCAACGTTTTGTTACGCAGGCAACATCCGGTTTCAAACGAGAGGTGCAAACTAGTATTCTTAACCAGCCTTTCGACCAAGAACATCTCTTTGGACCTACAGTCGACACATCTTTAGAAAAGATGAAAAAAGATACAGAGACTGCAAAATCTATGGGGGCCTTGCAATTACCTTCCCATAGAGGTGCTTTTCGTCGCTCCTTTTATAGGGGTGGCTCCAAAACCAATACATCAGAGCAACCCTCCTCATCTTATAAAAGCGCCAATCAAAGTTCCTTTTCCAAAGGATATTTTAGGGGAGGATACAGATGCAACAACAATAAGGGAAGAGGACGCGGTAACAACACCCGCACCTTTCCTACCACCAAGCAGTGACTTCCCTCCACTTTCCCCCGACCACTCCACACCTGTCGGGGGACGTCTATCACAGTTCCTACCGATCTGGAATTCCATCACCACAGACAGGTGGGTAAGACAAATTATCCAGTATGGTTACTGCCTGGAACTCCCCTCCAATCCCCCACACATCCCTCCCAAACACCGTCCAATGTCCACGGAACATTTGACCCGTCTAAAACAAGAGATTCTCTCTCTCTACAAAAAACGCAATAGAACCAGTCCCCTTACATCATCAGGGCACAGGGGTTTACTCGCTCTATTTTCTAATCCCAAAAAGGACGGCTCTCTCAGGCCAATACTGGACCTCAAACCCCTAAACCTCTACATTCAATCAGACCAGTTCCACATGGTCACTCTCCAACAGGTGCTCCCACTACTTCAACAAGGCGACTTCCTCTCCACTCTGGATCTAAAGGACGCCTACTTTCATATTCCTATTCATCCCTCTCACAAAAAATACCTCAGGTTCATAGTGGACGGTCAACACTATCAGTTCAAAGTCCTCCCATTCGGAGTGACCACAGCACCCAGAGTCTTCACCAAATGCCTCGCAGTGGTGGCAGCTCACTTACGAAGGCAACACATCCACGTGTTCCCTTATTTGGACGACTGGCTCATAAAAGCCAAGTCTCACAACAGTTGTGTACAACACACACAAAACCATCCAATTACTTCACGACTTGGGGTTCACAGTAAACCTCACCAAGTCTCACCTTCAACCGTCCAAAATACAACAGTATCTAGGAGCCACTCCAGACACTTCAAAAGCCCTAGCATACCCCAATCCAGTCAGGATCCGCACCATGCAGGCTCTAATATCCCAATTTCAGCCTCAACACTCATTGCCAGCTCGAGTCTTTATGCAGTTAATCGAAATGATGGCCTCTTGCATCCTCATCGTCCCTTATGCAAGACTCCAGATGCGGCCATTACAGGAATGTTTGGCACATCAGTGGAACCAGGCTCAAGGTCAGTTGACAGATCTGGTGTAACACACAAAACCTGTCCAAAGGGCGGCCGTTCCTCGACCCGGTTCCACAGATAGTGCTAACAGCAGACGCCTCGCTCACCGGCTGGGGAGCTCATCTCCAAAACCAAACCGTTCGGGGCATATGGACCCATCAACAAAAACAACTCCACATAAATCACCTGGAGTTACTGGCAATCTTTCTAGCACTAAAGTCTTTTCAACTCTTGCTAGTAGGCAAAGCTGTCTTGGTACGTACAGACAACATGACAGCAATGTACTACATACAAAAACAGGGGGGACACACTCTATTCAGCTTTCACGACTAGCGCAAAGCATATGGAGATGGGCTATTCCTCAAAACATATACCTCCTCGCACAACATCTCTCGGGAGTACACAATCAGATCGCGGATCTGCTCAGTCGTCAAACACAGCAGATCCACGAATGGGAACTTCATCCTCAAGTTCTTCTTCCATTCTTTCACATGTGGGGTCATCCACACACAGATCTGTTCGCCACACACGAAAACGCAAAATGCCCAAGCTTCGCCTCCAGATATCCACACCCATTGTCCAAAGGCAATGCGCTATGGATGAACTGGTCAGGCAAATTTGCATACGCTTTTCCGTCTCTCCCGCTCATTCCGTTAGTGGTTCGGAAGCTCAAACAACACTCCCTCACAATGATCCTAGTTGTTCCAACATGGGCACGCCAACCATGGTTCACAATCCTGTTGGAACTCTCAGTAGTGCCTCATCAAAAGCTGCACCTCTCCCCCAAGTTCCTCACTCAGAACCATGGAGAGATAAGGCATCCAGATCCCAATCAACTCAATCTTGCGATCTGGCTCCTGAAGTCCTAGAGTTTGGCTACCTCAATCTCCCGCCAGACTGCATGAACATCATTAAAGAGGCTAGACGTCCTACCACTAGAGCATGCTATGCGGCAAAGTGGAAGCTATTTGTCATTTACTGTACAAACAACAAAATCGATCCGCTAGATGCTTCCATCCAAAACATTATCTGTTATCTTTTGCATCTACAACAATGTAACCTAGCATACACATCTATACGGCTACATCTGGTTGCAATCGCTGCTTACCTCCAAAACAGACAACATCTGTCTTTGTTTAGAGTACCCGCTATCAAAGAGTTTATGGAAGGACTTAAAATAATAATTCCACCTAGAGTTCCACCTTCTCCTGTATGGAATCTCAATATAGTCCTTACCAGACTCATGGGTCCCCCATTTGAACCTCTGCACAAAAGCGAGTTACAGTTCCTTACTTGGAAAGTAGCCTTCCTGGTAGCTATCACATCCCTTAGGAGAGTTAGTGAACTCCAGGCATTAACCATACAAGAACCATTTTTTAAAATACACCATAGTAAAGTGGTTCTTAGGCCTAACCCAAAATTTCTGCCTAAAGTAGTATCTGCCTTCCACCTTAATCAGTCGGTTGAACTTCCAGTATTTTTCCCTCAACCAGACTCAGTGGCAGAACGCGCTCTCCACACGCTAGACGTTAAAAGAGCGATACTCTACTACATCGAAAGAACTAAGCCCTTTAGGAACACAAAACAACTCTTTGTAGCTTTCTCCCCACCTCACAAAGGCAATCCCATTTCAAAAACAGGAATTGCAAGGTGGATTGTTAAATGCATCCAAATATGCTGTCTTAAAGCTAAACGCACATTAACTATTCCCCCTAGAGCTCATTCCACACGCAAACTAGAGGCTTCTATGGCATTCTTAGGGAACATTCCCCTAGATGACATCTGCAAAGCAGCAACTTGGTCTACACCACATACTTTCACTAAACACTATTGTGTAGATGTGCAAGCAAAACAGCAAGCTACTGTGGGCCAGGCTGTACTAAGAACACTTTTTCAAACCACTGCAACAGATACAGGTTGCCACCGCTATGGAGGAAAACTGCTGTATAGTCTATGCTAAAGTATACAATCTACAGCTCATATGCCTCGAACGGAAAATGCTACTTACCAGTATGCATCTGTTCTTGGCATGTAGAGCTGTAGAGTTGTATACGCCCACCCACCTCCCCGGGTACCTTTATCTGTTGCAGTATTATCTTATTTAGATACATTACATGGACATCCTTTTCTATTCTCTTACTAACTCCATCATTACCCTTTATGGCGAAAAACAATCTGAAGATGGAGTCGATGCCCATGCGCACTATCACCATAAGGAGGAGTCACCTATCTCGTGACTACAAATACTTCTTCGAACAAAAACAAAGTGCAAACATCCGAGCCCAACACCAGATGGTGATCTATGCTAAAGTATATAACTCTACAGCTCTACATGCCAAGAACAGATGCATACTGGTAAGTAGCATTTTCCTTTATGACCAGGCATGGCTACATCCTATTGTAACCTGGGAAGCAATTCCAGAGGGAGTTTGTGTTCCCTGTAAATCATTCTTAATGGTCTGACGGAGGAAGCCTAGCAAAATACCCCTTTGGTTGCATTGGCCATGGGTTGGACACAAGACCTGTGAGTCATGCTCTAATTCCAGTTTCCAGGCACAGAGGCACCTCGGGCATGGGCTGAAAAGTGGCCTCAGAATGCACTTAATGTGGAATCATGTGTTAGATCCTCAGGGAGCTTTGGACAGGCACCAATAAACATGATCAAAGGCTGAAATGTGCTGTATTGTTCTTTGTTTCCGCAAAATCATTAAAATTGAGTATAAAAAAGAAACGTGATCAAAGGATCCCTCAGGCAAAACCTCGGCTGGGTCCCACAGGTCAACTTGATCCAAATGACGTATTAGAAGAGCCTGCAGCTTATTGGAGGCTGAGCAGTAATAGTCCCCCTCAGAATATCTCTTAAAATATTTGTTTGAAAGACTGTATGGCCCTCAGAACCTTTCTTAGGTTAAAGTCCCCTCTTAGAAGGTCCTGAATTGGTTAAATCTCTTCAAAACACACCTGACAAAAGAACTAAAACAATGAAGAAATATATCATAGATTTTTAATACCGGACTTCCGGGTAAAACAATGTAAAACAGAAAGAGGGTACAGAAGCTCAAGTGAATGTTAGTTGAGCTGAGAAATTCAAAGTCAACTGGGCCTAGAATTTCGAAGTGTTTGGTGTAGGCTCCTGATCGCAGCCCAGTCTTCTGTCCTTAAGTGCATTTCTAGGAGAGCCTGGGATGCCCAGGCACTGGAATTGAAGTGGGAGGTGAACGTGCCTCAGATATAGTGACCAGAGATGGGGCGACAGTGATAACTGGAAAGATGAGTCCTCTTTGTTTTTCTGTACCAGCTGTGTGTAGTGGTGTACATTGGCACTACTTTGGAATGACCTGAATGCTGGTGTGGCTGCGGCCGCCTGGTTGGGTGAGACCTTGGGCAGCTTATAGTGAGTGGCCTGCTGTGTGGTCTGCATTCAGAGCAATTGAGGAGGCCCAAGTACCGGAGTGCTGTGGATTAAATGGATCTCAGCATGTTCTAAGATGGTACCTGAAGGGAGCAAGGGCCCGGGCATTTTACTGGAAGAATGCAAGACTTGACCACTGGGGGCTTACACCACTGGCCACAACATGAGGGGGATATAGTATGCATGCTTAGGGCACCACAGTGTGAGAAGGGCAACAGAGTTGTTGAAAGCTGCTGTTGCTGCCATGGCTGAATGGTGGTGGAAGAAGGAAGATTTCTTTCTCCATTATGGTGAATTGTAAACTAGGAGAATGGGAACTTTTCCACTCCATTAAGGCTGCTCATGTGCAAAGGCAGTAAGATGAAATGTTATATAGTGAGCAGAGAGCTTCACTGATTTTGGTGAAAGACAAAATGTGAAAACTTGAGAGGCTGAAATCCAGTAGGAAGGTGTTCAGTATAATAAAACTGCAGAACCTGAGGAACCTACTCAATGAGTTGACCGAAACTGTGGAAAACAGTCTTTCAGGTGTAATGTCAGAGAGAGCATCACATTGTTTGACTCGAAGATTTAATGCCTGGACAGTTAGTGCGGTGAGCCTCTGATCTATATTTTCTCGTTACCTGTGCAAATTCTGCCTTGATCCGTCAAGACCAAATTGTGCACAGTGATGGGGGAGTTGTTGGACGTAGATGTAGAGACGATATGTCCAATAGTGAGGACCTCTCACGCGGCCTCAAATCTTGGAGCAGCCATGTTGATATAGCAAGTATAGTGCTAGTTTCCCTTCTGAGTGTTGACTGGAGAGAGACTTCGAGTATTGGAATATGAGGTTAGAGCGTGAGACTCATTTTCTTTCATATCCTAATTCCAAAGGCACTGTCTAGGAAATGTGCTGTTATGGATTGCAGGAAAGGGTTGACGGTGAAGGACATTATAGTTTCACAGAAGTTCCCAGTGAGACAGAGACATGCCATGGATGGAATGAAATGTGTTTATATACGGGTGGAATCATCCAAGAAGTGTCTGGGTGACCTACATTTAGATTGCTCTGTGACACTGAGTGAGCCTGAAATGGTTTTGTAATGTGGTATTTTGCTATGATGGATGTGATGCTGTAAATTGAGCATAATGTTTGAAACATAACCTTACAGCGCAATTGATTACCGCTATAAAAGCCCTGATGAAGTTCCACAAGTTTGTGTTTTGAGGAACGAAACGCGTTGGCTGTTTTTATGAGCGATTATCGATATTGGAATAAAGAAAGAATTGAAGAAATCATGATGGACTAAATGTGCTTTGTTCGGTGCACCTCCTTATGCTCAATTTGCTTCATGAATCTGTAACCAGTGGCACCAAAGTGTGACAGGTGCTGGAGTACTGTGCACGACTATTATAAATACAGTAGCAGTAACATGGTGAGGTGCTATCTAACAGGTCCGTCACCCTGCAACTTGTTTAGTTTGGGACGTGATGCTGTGCACATTTGGGTCCGAGGCCCTCCTTAGGAAGGGTTATGACGGGTAGGGTGGTATTTTTGATTTTGAAGTGGTTGTGTTACTTGTTTCCTTTCTCTCCTCCATTTCCCCCTTTTTGCTCTGACGTACCTGCTGTCGGAGTGCTTGGTGGTCGTCAGACTGCCTATTGACGTTATTTTACTTGGATGTCTTTTCATTCATGGGCACTCAGGAAACCAGTGACGATTTCATTTTTGTTGTATTACTATGACTTTGGGTACTGCCCTGCTTGATCTGCTGGCTTCATAAAAAAATAAACCTAGAAGTCAGCAAGTACAGTGGTGACAACGCAAAGTGACTAAAACTTAAGGCTAGACTCAGAAGTTGGTCTTCATGTGTACTTCAGACGTCTTTATTGGGCGTTTCTTCTTTGGGAGAACCTTCCCAATGGCCATATGTTTTGCCTGAGGATTTCAAGAGTGTCCACAGGTTTTGAGTTAAGGCCCATAATTAAATTACATAAGAATACGATCTGCATGTTATTTATTTAATTGAGCAGGCTGCTACATAAAAGCTCCTTGGTGCGAAGGACAAGGAATACCACAGTGAAGAGAGAAAGAGAACACCAGACATGGAAACGACTATAGAACTAAACATAAAAAAAAAACTAAAATCTGCGGGTGGCTATTAAACTAGGAACCTTTTCAGATGCACTATCAGAAGGGGACGGGGGAGATTTGAGGACTTTTTATTCCTCTTGCCCGTGGTTTGTCAGGGTACTGCACTTATTCTGCTAAATGTAACTATATATTTTGAAGCACGCCTGCCCTGTTTATTCTTGGCAGATATTTCTACCAAAAACACTCATTGGCACCTAATACTAGAACTGTTGTCCTCTTTCCCTGAGAACTTCTGTTGAAATTGGAAACAGATGCTTGCCATATGTAGGGGCAGACCTTGTATATATAATTTATGCTTCAAAATATATAGCTAGATTTTGTTTTATACCTGTGCCCTGCAGTAACTTCTGACTTTGTTTTTCATACATACATACGTATTGCCGAAGATGAGTTTCAATGTTTCTGTGGTTGCAAAGAGTAATGATTAAAGTGACTGGAAGCTTTATCACAGAGGCTCTGTCTCTTGGGGCCTAAGCACACATAAAGTTAGGCTACAGTTGAAAAGAGTGTAGTCTAAAATCTAGTGTATGTGCAGTGTATGATTAATGCTTGGCACTCATCTGAAATTTTTCTGAGTTCTGAAGATAAAACTCTCCTGTGTCTCGACTTCACGACGCTTGAGGTGGCTTTTTTTAACTTAAAAAATAGGAATTGAACTAACCAGGATTGGCGTTTTTTTTTTTTTCTCATCTTCTAAATTGTTTTTCTGGTTCTGTGCCAGTAGTGCATGCTAACCTTAAATTGGATCTGGAAGCCCTCTATTTTGCACATGTCAAAATTGTTTAAGAGCCTGCATATGGTATGTGTACATTTCTAGGGGCTACATATTTTGATATGAGTAGTGAAAAATACATGTTTGTCTTCATTGTCCACGTGGAGATCTTTTGGCTTCATTCTACCATATTTGTGATCTCTTTAGGTAATGACCGAGAGTGGACACAGCAAAGGGTTTGGGTTTGTGTGTTTTTCATCCCCTGAAGAAGCCACAAAAGCAGTCACTGAAATGAACGGTCGGATAGTGAGCACAAAACCTCTGTATGTTGCTCTCGCACAGCGGAAAGAAGAAAGGAAGGCGATTCTTACCAATCAGTACATGCAGAGACTGGCCACAATGAGAACAATGCCTGGTCCTCTCCTAGGAGCCTTCACACAGCCGTCTGCATATTTTTTGCCTGCTATTCCTCAGGTAGAACGTATTCTTCTTTAATGTGTAAATCGTTTGCTCTGTTCCATAAGGTTTTCACACAACTTAATAGCACATTTAGTTTAAGGGTTTGATTTGTTAAATGTTTAAGTCGCAGCTTAATTTTAATTAGTTTTAGAATAATCTTCAAATTCTGGGGAGCCTGAATCAAGTCACTTATCTCCTTTTCAAAGAGCCATTTCTGCTAGTCATACTTTCGAGAAACAATTCTAAATGTTGATAGGGAGAACTAGCAAGGGCTGAAGTTGACGCTGGATTTAATGGCAAGTGGAGTTTTGTACACAGCTGGTAATAGGAGTGGTCGGGTGAAGCGGCTTACCATTATGCAATGACGGTACAGGTCTGTCTAGAGTGGGATGAAACAGGCTATGAGACAAAGGATACAAAGCACTGAGCATAGATCTGACAATTACGATGAATAATAGAAGTGTGCTGAAACGGTCAAATGTTTCCTTAAAGACTATAGGAAGCGGCAGGCTTGGTTCAACCGATTACTGTTAGATCTTGCACCAGTCAATTAGGGAAGGGACCAGTTATGTAACTGTTGTAAAACTCACTGTGCCTCCTAAAATAAGGAGATTGAGGAAATATCTATTGGGTCTCAGGCAGATGAGATTGAGGAAGGATCTACTGATGTCAGGGAGAGCATACGAGCACGAGTAAAGACCTGATATGAGCTGAAGAGTCCAGGCTTTCCACAGTTGTTTAGGGGGACCACAGATCCTGAATTATGACAAAGCATCAGTTCTTGTATAAATCTGGCCTCTAGTGAACAGAAGCCTGAACTCCAATTCAAACTGCACAGAAATGCAGATCATATCATTAGCAAGGTTTTAAAAGAATGAGATGGGAACACGGGTACAGGAAAGGAACACATCACATTCAGAAGGAGCTGCAAATTGTACTACATCTGGAATGAAGAGACCAGCCACAGGTACTGGTTCGCCCTTTTTATTCTCCTTGCATCTTTGTTGGTGGAGGATCCGCTCTATTCCCATTACATTTGAGAAGGAATTTTAGAAAGTCTCTCAATCGGAGGTTGTGACCGTTAGGGGATTTTTTCCCTTGTTAGGTTTTACATTTGCTGCATTTGTTTGAATTTAAAAAACCCTGCTTGCAATTCTGCGCTACGTTTAGCTTAGACAGGCTATAAACATTAGGTAGATCCAGTTCCACCTGTGCCGGAGAAATGAAATCACGGTGGGCCACAGATACTTCAGCACCAAGTGTAACAGGCTTAGCCCAACCTGGTCTTCCAGCTCTGACCCATCAGATTGGAGTATCTCTTGTAGTAGGTAGCCTAAATAAGCTTAAGTCACTCAGATGATAACACCATGCCCTTGTTGACCAGCGAACCCGGCAAAACCGATTTTACCTTTCACCCTGTTGCTGCAAAGTAAATCTAGTACCTCCGCATTTCTAGGTTTAGTGGAAATCTGTTCAGTAGTTTTTGCGAAGCAGTTCTTCTGCTGCTCTTCTACCTAATACTTTCTTTCATGCTCCTTTCTTAGCTTCTACTCCTTTGCCAGTTCTTGCTATTCCACTTGCTCAATCTAGTGATTCAGGGTTGAGGTCGACCTAGTTTCAGAGGTGGAGGACACATCTCCACTTGGCTCCCCGTTCACCCACAGGGCACGCCTGCTGGGTTAAGGGTTACGAAAGTTAGCATTTCAGGAGTGTGCCGACATTGCCACTTACCCCTTGATATTGGTGGTGAGGGGGTGCCTGTTTTTGCGCTATGTTTGTAGAGCAGTGTCTGTTGTCCTGCAGTCTCTCCAAGCCAAATTCTAAGGAATCCCCATAACCTGCCCTGCCACTTGCTCCTGTTGGAAGAGTTTGGAGGGAGTTAGAGTGGCCATATCTTCATTGTCAATATCGCCCACAATCCGCTTTGTGGGGTAGGTATTACTGCCACAGCCTCTGCGCCCACACCTGAACTTGCAATCAATTTTGGAGGTACATCGCTCCTGGCATAACCCCTGTCGCTGTCCTACAGCGTACAATAAACCTGAGAACTGGTGTTTTCCTGTCTCAGCACCTTCTCCCACCCCAGGGCCACAAGTAACATCAAGGGCAGAAGGATTCCACCTCCTCTCCCTCCATACTAAAGCACATTCCCCCACTCATTACCCAAATCACATTTTTGGGAAGACGAGTTCATGAAACTGCTACGCCCCCATAACAGCACCTTGTTTGAGGGCAGATTGCTCCAGCCCGCATTTTCAAATGACCTAATCTTGATACTGGGTAACTGCAGACCTGACTTCACCTTCTAATTGAATGTGATCAGAAAGCTAGTGATTCTGGGCAAATTGCATTATATTCTTGAAGCTCAAATTGTATATTTGTAATGTAAAAATAGAAGTACAATGTGCTGTCTTGTAAAATTTTTCCAATTGCATGTTTGTCTACACTCCTCCCTTTCTCATCTGACTCCACTTACACTCCTATGTGCTCTACCACGTGCACCACAGATTTTATTTTTGTGTAAATTTGAAATGCTCCACCATCTTCAGATTTTTCACCTGCATTTACTTACACTGAATTTTGCAAATTATAAAAGCTCTAGGGGGAAAAAAAACACCAGATTAAAAAAGAAAACAAAAAAACACATCAGCGTAGCTAGAAACAGTTGATCTGGCCTTAGGTTGTGAGATGGAGAATGTGCACTGACTTTTTATTTATTTTTTTGTTCTGTAAGACTTTGAGACAAATATGGGGTATTATAGCAATTGTGTGACACATGGCTGTAGGAGACAAGGGTTTTGGCATATTAGGAGACCATAAATACTGAAAAGTCATCTTTAAGAAGAAATGACATCCAAAACTGTAGTATTGAGAGCATTGATGAAATGTAACATTGTGAATTTAAACTAGAATTTTATTTTTCCTTTGAGTAACCGTTTATTACGCCTTTGTTCACTGCAATTACTGAAATGAAAATTCACACAAGAAAAGAATACCCCTAGTACGAAGGAATTGGCACAGGAATGCAGAACTGGAACTAGGGAATTTTACTGGCTCTGAGAAATGAGAACAGTAGTTGATCACAAAAACATGCAACAAACTGTAAGCCTGCAGCTGGTGCACAAAAGTTAATGGCGAGAGGCAACGGAAACGTGCAGTATTCCTCTGACCAGTAACCACGCATAAACTGCTGGGTCCAAAGCTGGCACAAGCATTAGAAAGTTTCTGCAAAGAACAGCATGTATACTTAGCAAAAACTCTGGGCAGATTCAAGAAATTGATTTACCCCTTCCATTTCTTCTATTTATTTAGAACCATTGAATTTTAATAAGACTAGGAATTGTAATCCAGTCTCTGTGTGCCTAGTGCTAGGCCTTTCCTTGTGACTTGTAACGTCCCTAAATTATTTCTACTTATGTTTAGGAATCCACTTATCTAAATGCAACTGTCCAACACACTCTTGCCACTAAAGATTCTGGACACAATACCCACTGCTCATTCCTTTACAGCCATTATATGACCGCATTTAAAGAACAGCATTTCCTTTTACAGTCAGCCTATTGACATTTCTGATATATTCGCATATAGCATTCTGGATGGCCTGTTCTGGTGGGAAAATGAACTGGTACAATCCTTGAACTTCATACTGATTTGGGAAAATTACGCACAGCAGACATATTGGTACTGTATAAAGAAACCGCAGGGGAGTGGAATGAAAAATATTTGTATATGTCAACTATGGGAGAGACATTTACAAGGGAAGAGCTGCAATACTGCACGCACTAGACCCAAGGCCTGCGGGTTGCCCTCTGCTCTGGAAGTAACTGTCCTGGAGAGGCCAGAGTTTTGGATTGAGAACTGATGTACAGAATTAGGTGCCTATAGGCGAGTTTTATGAGTAAGCCAACTCTTTCCATCCAGATATAGCACCCAGACGATACCACCAGAGGATCCCCCCACCTTATCCGTAAGTACACTTTCATGACACTTTCATCCCACTTTCATCTAAAACATTTATGGGAATTATTTGTAACTCTGTCCCTAAATCATACAGATTGTCATAAAATGATTTCCAGACTTCTCTCACTGAGGCACTGTTCAACATGCTATTAATATCCAATAAGAGACCTTGTCTCGGCTAACTACAAAGTCCTAATTAAGAGCAGAGGTAAGGGCCAAAGTGAAATTGCAACCATTGTTGTGTGAATCTTGTTTTCTGTATTGAAATCTGGGATGAAGTACGGTCTATGAATTGTACAAATATTTGCTGATAAAATTTCACAGACCTCCTTATCAGAAATACTTAACTTGGCTTAACACCTCCTTCCCATCTTGAAGTGGGTCGTCTTTGTGGGTGAGATGGCCATTTGAGCTGACCCCTCCAAATGATGTGCAGAGGGAATCGCCAAGGGCAGATAACCTTGGCCTAACCAGTGCACCCAGTTGGCCACAGCCTTGGGCCCCTCTTCTCCCTGATTCCATATCTTAGCTGAAGTAAGCATACCCCAGTAACATGGGGCCACCTCATTGTCGTTAACTTCTTCATTGAAGGCACCATACTAAAACTTACATTTGAACAGCCAAAGACCATAAAAAACTACATCCTTCAGAAAACTGAGTGCGTCTTGCTCACAGCCTGTGTTTGACTGGTGACCTCGATATGGTGGCCCTGTTTGAGGTTTTTTTTTTAAAGCCACAAACTGGATCGCCGGTGTTCTGAGCCAACTGACACAGCAATGCAAAATGCTTGTTAAAAGATGCTAGAGTGCGTGGTCTGGCCACGACCAGCAATGGCCGCCTGAATACAGAGCTCTGAGGAGGAGCGTGTCCCAGACGGCGACAGCGACGCCCTTACTAATGCGGGGAAGTCCAAAATGAGCTGCTGAGGTGCCAGCCCCACAGCAACCCAGTGTGTTGACACTCCTGGGCCAAGGAACACATCCGGACCGCAGGCTAAGTAAGAGGCCTGCGGCCGCAACTCAAAGTAAGGGGCGGCGCCCATCTGCGGGGCGCTGCCCTCGCCAGCCCAGCATACCAGCGGCCTGGGGAGGTCGTGGTGCCACAGCTGCCCCCCATCGGTGCTCGGACACTGCTCCTGCCCCAACACGGGGGCCAGCGACCCCACCCGCCCCCCCACCATCTGGACAGCCGTGGCGTGATCCTGCTCTCTGCTGTGCCCTGGAGCGGTCCCGGAATATCACCGATACATGGACCGCGCGTGAAGAGAGTTGCTGCTGCCTGCAGGACTCACGCCCGGGAGAAGGGGCGGACCCCCGAGGGCCTCCCTGGAGAAATGTAAAGCAGCGGCCTGCAGTAGGAGCCGACGTCGACCCGGGCTGACAGGCGGTGAGTGGTCCCATCAGCCTCTGCTGCCTTAGACTTCCAGGGGGGCCACAAGGCCTACACCCTGCCCGTTCCTACCATCCCCTTTGGTATCGCTTTGTTCGCCCTAAGTTGGCAGGGTATGCCCAGACGTGGGTCCCTTGCTCACTTTGCCACTGGATTCAAGATAGCCTGGCTGATGAGGGTTATGAACCCGAAACCGGTCCCAGGATGCTTGTTTCCGGTCCAGGGAAGACATGGCTTGGCAGTTCGGGCTGGACTGTTCCCATGAGGCACAGGGTCAGACTGATTTGCATATGGCCATGTCTGAACTGGGGTGGTGGAGTGAGCTAAAGAATGATGATGGATTAAACCCAGATCAGTTGACTGGGGGGTGAGTGTTTGATTTGCTCAAGCGCTCCGTCCATCATCCCCTTTGGTATCGCTTAGACTTCCAGGGGGGCCACAAGGCCTACACCCTGCCCGTTCCTACCTCCACTTTGCATCAGAGAGACCCCTGCCTGTTTTTGTTCTGGTATCCCAGGGGCCGGACCAGCTGATTGATGTGGGACTGCGTCACTAGGGGTAGTCTCAACACTTGGAGCCCCATTCCTGGCTGAGGGGTGTGCCTGTGGATTATACGCACCACTCCTGGCCACTGGGTATCAACGGCTGCTTAGCAGGTCCCGCTGCTACCACCAACCCATCACCTGGGCAGTAATACCCCGGGTCAGGACCCCGACCCCTGCTACCTTACTCGCTGGTGACACTGTCCTCAAGCTACTGCTTCGAGGGGGCTGAGAAGGTGCAGCGGGCCACCCCTTGTGCTCCTCCTGTTGCCTTGGAGGAGTGCAGAACCCCAATCGCAGCAGTCCTCCCCTGTGTATTTCCCTCTGACTCCATGAGAACCCATCCTCTGCTGGTCTCTCCCCCTGCGGATGGCCACTGGACATCCCTAAGGCCTGGAGCGGCCAAAGATGTGGGCTGCGGAGATGTGTGCGTGAGGATCGGTCAACAACACGCAGTCTCCCCGTTCTGCTGATCCGCCTTCCTCCCTAACACAGATTGGGGGGTCTACTTTTGGACTGTAAACCATACAGGCGCCAGATGGGCCCCGCAGCTAATACATTCTGGTCCCCGCCTTCCACCCTCACTAACTCTGGGAGAGTGACCGCAGCATCTACATCGCACCAACCTGACCCACGGAATTCGTGGACAGCCTGGGGATGCCTTCCGGCAAATCGACAGGATAGCCAGCTTGCTGCTCCTCTTCACGGAAGCACTTAATCAGGGCTGATTACCGAACAGCGCCCAGAATACTACCCTCCCGGAGCCTGGTTCCTCCTCTCCTGATATGGCTGCCGCTTCAGACGCCACCATGGAACACACACTATTTGAAATCTCGGTAGTGGGTCGCAAACTGGAGAGCATGGAGACCAGCATCTCTGCCCTGGCCACAAGACCAAATTAATTAGGATGGACATTACGGGATTCCATGCCCACGTCGAGGACTTGACCCAGCGGGTCACCACTCTAGAAGATTGCCTCAACGTTGCACCAGAAAGGGACCAGGAACTCCTGTATCTCCGCAGCAAAATCATTGACCTGGAAGCCGGAAGCCGGAGGGACAACGCTCGCTTCATTGGATTCCCAGAAAATGCGGAGGGCCCAGACGCCAAGTCCTTCCTGATGGATACACTCCCGAAACTCACGGGCCTGACCTTGGACCCTCCTTGGGAGATGCAGGGGGCGATGCTGCCCGTCCGCGGCCACTAATTGTCTGCTTCATACGCCACGAACATGCACGTCAACTCATCACCGCAGCCCGTACTCTTGGTCAATACAAGTACGAGGGTCATGAGATCCGGATCACAGCAGATTTCTCCAAGGAGACAAACTAACGTCCCAAAGCCTTCCTGTCTGAGGCCCACTCTCCAACATATGGACATCAAATATGGCCTCTTCGAACCGGCACGCTTCCGTATCACCAGGGACGGTGTCTCGAAAGAATTCTTTGATCCCGAAGATCTCTGTTGCTTCCTGGACGGTCTTACCCCCCCCAGGACATGGATGCATACACATCTGCATCCAGAGACCATCCTGTCCTGCCTTCACCGAAGCTTCCTGTTCCTTCTAGAGAGCCCTGTCGGAACTCTGGAGGCTCCCGCAACAGGGGAAGGGACCCCGACAGGGCCGCCCGCTCCGTTGGAGACAGAACCCAGGCTTTTCAAGCGGTGGCGGCATTAACACAGGATCAAGATAGAGACAAATCCTGGTCCCCTCTGTAGCCCACGCACATAGAAGGGAAGGCGTCCTGAACATGGCATATCCTGACTCTGGGGCATACCTGCTGCACCGGGATTACGACAGGAACTGGCAGGAGATCCAGATGGCTGAGTACCAACTTGACTCCTAAGCCTATTTTGTTACATGCTTAAATGTTATTTTTGTATTGATGTTTATTCGCCATGTGCATACGTATTATTTATGCTTTATGTACTCTATACACCGCAGCCTATTTGCCAGGCGGCTGCTATCCCTCCCCTTCAGTCCACCCCAGGGCTGAGCCAGTCAACCTGAGCTCTAGTGCCTTGACCTGCTCCGCGTCATACCTGCCCCCAGTGACGTAACACAGGCCCCCGCATCCCCCGTCGTGCGGGGGGCCCCGAGCTGCAGGGGGCCCCCTCAGCACAGTACTCTCGTCCGAGAGCTCCTGATAAAATGCGGAGTGGGGGCCCCTCCCTGCACCTTGCAGGGGGGCCTCGTCAAATTTCGTTACGCCACTGCCTGCCCCATCCCCCACTGCAGTGTCACCCTCTTCCGCACTGCGCTCCCCCCTTACTAGCCACATCTAGTGACTATATCTCACCCACTACCACTGCACTGTTCCCCAGGTCCAGGGGATGAGGGCAGGGTACCCCTCCTACATTCCCCCAGGCTCCATACAAGGCCCGGGGCACCATCCTATACGATCCCTCACCTCCCATACTCCTGGCAACAGCCCTGGACGTGTCTCGGACCAACTTGAAGCTCACACCCTTGTCCAGCCACCACCCCCGGACGGCCCGATAAGTCCCTACCAGACCCGACACTCACCATGCCCAACTCGCCTGGCCGAGCTCCCGCCCTTACACCATGGCCCAACCTCCCAGTCCCATACCCCCACTCCCTACCTTGTAATTTTTGTTATCAAATGATTAGCATTGGTACAGTTATCAAACTCATACGGAGCCCGCTGCCCCAGGGCTGTCACTTCGAATCATTATCCGCACTACAGGACGCGCATCTCTCCCACCACCCTTCGCTGCGTGAACAGATGCTCTCTACAGGCACGCCCCCCCCACCCAGGCAGACCCTGAGAGCCTCCCAATAATTCCCCCCACCAGCATCCGCTGACAAATACCCCGCCTTCACCCCCAGTCCCGTCCGTGTGGACAGGCTGGAATACTGTGGACAGGCTGGAATACTTTATCATTGTCGCTGTTGCCCGAACGGGCCCCCACCCCTTCTTGACATAGCCCGCAAGCCTAGACCTGCAGCTAACATCCCCACAAGCTTAGGATAGCGCAGCGCGCTAGCCTTACTCCCTATCTTCCCTCCACATCTTCCCTCCCCCCTCTCCCTCCAACCATCCCCCCCGACCCTCTCTTCCACGCCTACTCAGAATACCCCTGGTTGCGCATCCCTGATAGCATGAGCGACAACTAGTGGCCTCCCTGCCTATGCAACTGCCTCCCTCCCAGCCTACCCCAAATACTGCTCTCTCCCCTCCCTCCCTCTTTCCCATCTCCACTCTCTCCCTCCCACCACCCTGCTCCCATCTTCTACACGCTATTCAATACCCCTTCTCCCTCCTCTCATATCCCATACCCATAAACACCAGCCCATTGCCCTCGTAGCTCCCTCGCTACTACACCCTCCTCCTGTGTCACCTCACACCCTCTCCACACCAACCGTAGCATATAAACGCTCGGACGCCTCACAGACACCCTAGAGCACACATGGCATCACACACTGCCCTCACACCACGCCCACTGCGAGTCCTTTCGTGGAATGTGAACGGCCTCACCCATTACATAAATCGGAAAAAAATACTCTCCTACTTACAAACGAAAAAAGCCGACATTGCTCTCCTGCGGGAGACGCACCTTGGTGCCTTGGAGTCTGACAAACTCCGGCGCGAATGGGTGGGCAGAGTAATCCACAGCAGCATAGTGGTGCTGCCCGCCTCTGGAGAGGGTCAGCCACGGAAATGCAGAGATGCGAATCTCCTACGCAAATCACTACCTGTCACAGTCGTAAAAACATGGTCAGATCAAAGTGGACGATACACGTTTGTCAACTCAAAATGGGAGACGGATACCTTTGCGTAGGATCTAGGGGAGCCAAGCGCTCCTTTTACCTTCAACTAAACCGGCTACTTGTAGAGATAGGTGCGTCTAGATACATCTTAGGGGGCAACTGGAACCTGGCCTGCAACGCTGTATTGGACAAGACGGGACCCTTGGACAAAGGGAACGACGGGGATAGGGCCCTGCTAGGTGACATGGCCCTGGGTCATGGTCTGGAAGACCACTGGCGACTCTGCAACCCCCCGACAAGGAATACACATTCCTATCCCCGGTGCATGGGACCCAATCTAGGTTAGACTACTTCCTCGTATCCCACCCTGTGGTTCCACTTGTAAGCGAATCCAGCATATTGGAAGCTGCCCTCTCCGACCACTCCCCGTTCCTGATGACCCTGGTCATGGGCCTCACCTCCCCAGGCCGCAAGCCTCGGCGTCTGAATATCCGGAAATACCGCTCCCCGCAAGGCAAAAACTTACTGCGCAATCACCTCTCCACCTACCTGGAAACCAGCAAGAGGTCAGTGGATTCCCATAGGACCTTATGGGTGGCAGCAAAAGCTACCATTTGTGGACAGCTTATGAAAGATGCAGCACTAGCTAACAAACGGGCATCTCTCCGACACACCAAACTGGAAACCCAGATTGTCTTGCTCACTTGCCTCTACTTCACCCAACCCTCTGTACCTAACCGCCGCCATCTGGAACTAGCACGCATGGCCCTCAACAACCTCTTCATCTCCAAGGCCGAGTACACTCTAACGCCTCAAAGGCAGACACTATGAACGGGTAAAAAGCAGGATGCTTATTGGCGGCACAGCTCTGGCAACGAGAAGCCGCAATGGCCATCCCTGCCATACAATCGGAGACAGGAGAGACCCTTGCGAGACCCCAAGACATAGTTAATGAGTTTGTCTCATTCTGCGCACGTTTATATAAGTCAGAAGCACCGGCCAATGCGGAACAGATATTCACATATCTTAAGGGCATCGACCTTCCTCGCTTGACAAACAAAGGTAGAGAACTCCTAGAAGGGAACATCAGTGAGGATGAAATACTGGCAGCCATTAATAACCTGCCCTATCATAAGGCACTGGGTGAGAACGGCTTCCCCGCAGAATATTATATATGGTCCGGAACGGATACAATTGACACCCTCCACGCCGCCCTACAGGAGGCCGAAAGGACAGCCTCCTTGAGCCCCCCTCTCCAACAGAACGGTGATTGCGGTTCTACCGAAGCCAGGGAGAGATCAGCTACAATGTGGAAGTTACCGCCCCATTTAATTACTGAATGGAGACATTAAAATACTGGCCAGTATCCTAGCTGCGCGACTGAAGAAGGTCATCCCTTCTCTCATTCATCACACTTAGGTTGGCTTTGTCCCAGGCCGTTCCTCTAGGAATCACCTCCGCACCTTAGCACACACATTATGGACCACAAAAGACCTGCCGAAGGATGCTGTGGCCCTCTCCCTCGATGCAGAAAAGGCGTTCGACCTCATAGACTGGAACTACCTCTTCATTTTGAGCTTGGCAATCAGTTCATCTCCAAGGTCCGCCTACTGTACGACTGCCCCGTGGCCCAGGTCAACTGCAGAGGGTTTTTGTCCGAAACCTTTTAAAATCCAGAGAGGCACCCGCCAAGGCTGCCCGCTCTTCCCCCTTTATTTCTACTGGCCATGGAACCATTGGCCTCTATCATTCGCCTATCACCGAGGGTCACAGGCATCCTTGTCAAGGGTGGCACCTATAAAATATATTTAATGGCCCACCGCTCTTGTGGCGGCCTGGGCTTACCATCGGTAGAACACTACACCTTAGCTCTACACCTGTCGCAGTTCACCAACTTGCTCCTGGAGACAGCAGACCCACCCAATGGGTGACATCGGAAAGGTCATTCCTCGGTCAAGGCGAAGGCCTTGACCCCCTGTATAGTGACCCTACCCTACTCGTATCGCCCCCGCACCCTGTACTGCAGGCCGTATGCAAGGCGTGGCTCTGTGCGCCCCGTCTTATGGGCGTCCACCATCGCCTTTTCATGAAGGCATCGATATGGGGTAATGATTGCATCAGGCGGAAGCTTCACTGGCCCGTCTGGAAAGCCTTGAACATACTATCACTGGACCAAATGATACTAGATGGCGATTGAAACCTTTCGCTCAGCTACCAGAAGAATTTGGGATACCTTTGCAGCAGGCCTGGAGATAGCTGCAACACTGCCTGTGAAGGTTCCTCGGCTCCCAGCCTTGGAAGCTACCGACCTCTCAGATAGTGGGGTATCTATCGCTATTGGGCAGGCAGAAAGGAGTGATGTCTGGACTCTATAGCACCCTGACACACCACCTGTTCTCACAACCCCTCCTACACAGCCTCCGAGCCAAGTGGCAAACACGGCTACAATTCACAGTTAAGGAAGAGGACTGGTCAGAAATAGTGGAAGCCCTGGATAGGGGAACCCTAGAGGCTAGAATAAAATTCTGCCTCTTCAAAACCCTCCACGACTGGTACTGGACCCCGACGAAACTGCACAAGGCCAGCCTATTGCCTCACTCCAAGTGCTGGAGGTGCCCGTATGTGCGTTGCGACCTCCCCGATGTACTCTGCGAGTGCCCTTCTACTCAATCTTTCTGGTCTCACGCCGGGAGCACCCCTTCACCTACCCTTTCAACCCACAGTTTCCTTCTACATGACACCAACGGCATGCCCGATATCCCGCGACAACAACGTCACCTCCTTTACACAGCACTAGCCACAGCCAGACTCTGTATCCTTCGGAAATGCAGGTCAGCCATGCGCCCCTCACAAGAGGACTGGATGGTGGCAATGATTCAAACGGCATCCCACGAATGCATTATGTACGGATTACAAGATCTGATGGAGATATTCTTGCAAACATGGGCCCTGTTTCTTCGAGACCACACACTAGCTTCCTACAGCCCTACATAAAAAGAACCCACTTTGAGCCATCAACAGATTAGAGGAATGCCCAGCTCCTCCACTCTCCGCCTTCTCTTTTTATTATCACTTATGTGCTCCGCCTCACCTACCCCCCCCTCTCCAACCCCTCCCCTGCCTCCCATCCCCTCCGCATCCCTCCCCACTTGTCCCATCCTCACCTTCTTCACCTCCTTTCTTTTTCCCTCCCCACTTATCTTCGCCCTCCCCCTCTTCTTACTACCCATCTTCCCCCCCTTCCTTCCCTATCTGATCGCCCCCCTCCTTACCAGCTCTCGGTCACGTAGGCAGATACCCCCCCTAACCACCGTGGCTGGCCACCACCTTCTCTCCAACTGCTGATATCCTAACTCTTCCTGTGGAGATACAAACCATCCTGTCCCTTTTAGCAGTGCATTATCGTCATACCCGCCTTAACGTACGGTCGTATCGCTCCACCTCCCCGCCCATCCGACTATCTACACCGCCTGATATCTGCAATATACTCCACACCCGGACTAGGCCAGAGACTGCTACACTGCTGTGTTTATAGCACGGACACTTGCTAGACAACACCCAAGTAACATGCTGTCTTCCACCAGAAACCCGCCGTCTATCGACTACTCTGTGCTGCCCCACTAGAGTTACTGGAGATACCCCCATCGGTGCATGTCCTCTCTCCCCTCACCACTCGCCCCCTCCCTTTCATTCACCCTTCTGCATGCCCCTTCAGCACCTCTTTCCCCCATGAACAATCAGAGGTATCCATTACGTAGTGATTGGAATTGTATACCATGATGTAAAATGCTGTACTCCTGTACCATTTGCTTGTTGCCATGTTTTCTCCTCCTGTGAAATCTAATTAAAAAAATGACATAAAAAAAGATGCTAGATATCACTCTGATTGTATTAAACTGTCTCTCCATTGTGAAAAGAGGTTCATTGTGGCCACTCTCTACTGACAAACTGTTTATTATGATCAACAAGAAACTGAGGCCCCCTTTGCATTCAGTCTACAGCCCATCAGCTTTGTAAAATCTGATATGCCTTTTTTGTGACGAAATTGTCACATTTTGGGAAAAATCAGTGTATTTCCTTCCAATATATTTGTCTAAGATGCAGCCCCTTTATACAAGCACTCCCTCTAACATTTGCATCTGTATTGGAACAAAAATCGCAAAGATCATATAATTCTGTGACATCCATCATCCTAAACAGTCTTCTGTAATTTTGTAATTTGAGGATCACAAACTTAGACCCACTTGTCCCCTCATCACCAACATTATTGCTATCTTAATTAACCTGCATCTGATAGAGACATCTAGCCGCAGATTCCTTAACTTAGAATATCCCCCAGGCATCAGACTGGATCCGGAAAACCTTTTTCCCCAGCAGTACCTCTGCACGCCGGGGGGTGGCGTCGCCCGGCTCTGTCCTGACGCTGTCCACGGAAGTGACGTCAATGGAGCCATAAAAGTCCCCCCTACTCACCCCCCACGGCATGCTGACGGCAGTTTTCTTCTTTTCCGCGTCCCAACGCGGATCCGGGAGAAGCGGTTCCTCTGGCCTGTTTTGCTTTCAGGCCTTCACGGCGCCTTTTTGCGTCGGGAACAGTGTGCCGATGCCTGCGGGTCGTGTGCGACCTGTTTGCGGCAGATGTCGGCGACGGATCCACACGAGATCTGTATGTGGTGCTTGGGCAGCACCGCGACTTTGCCGAGTGCGACGCCTGCCGGCAGCTGAAGCCAAAGTCCCTGCGGGAACGACGGATGAAGTTGATGTCCGCCCGGTTGTCCCGGTCGGAACCCTCGCGGCTCGCCCCTCCCCCCCCCCCCGTCTACAGCGGAGGGATCCGAACTCCGCAGTTCTTCCCACGCTGAGGTTCCTGTTCGGGACAGGTCCCGGAGTCGTTCCTGTGGTCGTCGCTCGCCTGCCTCAGGTAAGCACCGGAAGAAGTCACAGAGGTCGTCGACCTCGCACAAGCGTGACATCTGAAAGAGACACGTTAGTGATAGATTCCTTACCTTAGAATATCCCCAGGCGTCAGACTGGATCCGGAAAGTTTTTTCGTCAGCAGTACCCCTGTGCGTCGGTAGGTGGCGTCCTGCGGCTCCGCGTTCGTCGCTGGCGTCGTAAGCGCTGAGATGACGTTACGGAGACTACTTGGGCGCCACCCATGCGCGCTGACGTCAGTTCTTTCTTTTTCCGCGCCAGTAAGCGCAGATCCGGTTAGAGCACGTACCTTAGTCACTTTTTGAGACTTTTTGTCATCTGTGGTTCCTCTGGTGCACGTAGGGATGCCTGGTTTTAAGTCTTGTGGGGCCTGCCGTCGCAATATGTCGGTGGCGGACCCCCACGGCGTCTGTCTCTACTGCCTGGAGAGCAACCACGACTCCCGGTCCTGCAGGGACTGTCTGGCCATGGCCCCGAAGGCCTTGAGGGAGCGTCGCCGGAAGCTGCTTGAGGTCCGGCACTCGTCCCAGCGCCGTTCTCAGTCTAGGGGCCGCTCCAGAGAACGCTCGCGGGGCCACCATCACTCCTCGGGCTCCAAGTCTTCACCCTCGGATTCGGGTAAGAGACGCCACAAAGAAGTCGAAGACGTGTTGTCGCTCTCCGTCCCCCTGTCGGTCCCCGGATGCGGACGAGGGGGACAGTGGTTCTGCCCCTGAGGCTCCTTTGGAGCCCGGGAGTCCCGCGGCCTACCCACCTTACCCGGGTCCGTCGGCGACTCCCGTACAGGTGCAAGAATTTCTTGCTACCATGGACCGCCTGTTTAGGCCTCGGGCTCCCGCCGGCGAGCCCTTGGGCCCGCGGTCCCGTGTCTGGATCCTTTCGGGCCGCCGGTGGCTCCGCAGGATCCTGCGCCGCTGGCTCCGGCCACGGCGCCAAAAGGTCCCACGCTGCTGGCTCCGGCCCCAGCGCCACCCTCGGCTCCGCCTCCGGCGCCGCTGTGGATGCCATTTGTCCCGCCCCTGCCCAGGTTCCAGGACAATTTTGTCCCTACCTGAAACCTGCATTGGGACACGGCGCCGGTTCGGCCCCGTCCGGCGCCGTTCCCGGCGCAGTTTGTTCCTTCACTGGTCCCTGCCGCCGCAGTCTGTTCCGCATGCGGCGGAGGTGAAGGACGACTGGGAGGGGTCCGAGGACCCTCTTGCTCGTCAGTGTGACTCCGAGCAAGACTGGGCGGACGAGTTAGAGGAGGCCGGAGGCCTTGATGTCTCCTCTGACCCGGGGTTTGCCTCTCCTCCGCCTACCATGGAGGAGGGTGCTTCTTACATGATGGTGCTCCGTCGGGCTGCTGAGGTCCTCAACCTTGATCTCCCTACGGTGGCCCTGAAGACTAATCTCCTCACTGAGGTGCTCCAGACGGCGTCCACTTCGTCGGAGCCCCTGCTGCCATTTAATGACGCCCTCACTGACGTCTTACTGGGCACTTGGTCACGGCCAGCCACAGGGGCCCCTGTGGATAAGAACGTCGCCAGGCGTCATCGCCCGGCGCCGGGTGACCCTGCCTTTCTGACCACTCATCCTACGCCTGAGAGCCTGGTCATCCAAGCTTCGACGTCCCAGAGTGCCTTTCCCACGACTCCGCCGGAGAAGGACTCTAAGAAGCTGGAGCAGTTCGGCAAGCGGTTGTTCTCTTCGGCCAGCTTGGGGCTGCGGTCGGTGAACACCGCATGCCTATTGGGCCGCTATTCCCACGCGGTATGGGATACAGTTGCACAGGTGTTGCCTCAGTGTCCTGAGGAGACCCAAGCTGTGCTGTCCCAAGCTGTTGCCGAGGGTAAAGATGCGGCTAAGTTCGCCATTCGGTGTGGTTTGGACACCGCAAACTCACTAGGTAGAGCAATTTCTACGACTGTGGCGCTTCGTCGCCACGCCTAGTTGAGGTCTACCGGGTTCTCGCCAGATGTCCAGAGCTCACTCATGGACATGCCCTTTGATGGCACTCGCCTGTTTGGCGACAAAGCCGACAGTGCGCTGGAGCGTTTTAAGGACTCGCGGGCCACGGCCAAGTCCTTAGGTCTTTCCACGAAGAGCTCAACCACTCCTGGTTTTCGTTCCTTTCGTGGCCACGGAAGGGGCGCTCAGGCACGTTCCTTCAGCAAGCCTGTGCAGAACCAGCCTCAGCGCGGACGCGGTTTCCGCAGGGGCGGGTCTGGGAATCAGCGTGGGGGTCAGTCCACCTCCGCCCTCGCTGCTTCCACCTCCAAACCTTCCTAATCCGAGCTTTGTGGGGCACCCCACGCCAGTGGGTGGCAGGGTCCGCCATCATCTCCCCCACTGGCACGCTATCACATCGGACGAGTGGCTGTTGCAGATCATCCGCAAGGGTTACTCCCTTCCCTTTCAGTCTGTCCCTCCAGCCATGCCACCTCAGTACCACCGCATGTCGGGGGACCACTTGGCGCTTCTCCAGCAGGAAGTCACGGCCCTCTTGGCCAAGGGGGCCATCGAGTGTGTTCCTGGGCCAGAAGTAGAGAGTGGTTGTTATTCCCACTACTTTCTGGTCCCCAAGAAGGACAAGATGGGCTTGCGCCCCATCTTAGACCTCCGGAACGTCAATCGCTTCCTCCGGAAGGAGAAGTTCAAGATGTTGACTCTGGCTCAGGTCTTGGCTGCCCTCGACCCCGGAAACTGGATGGTAGCGCTGGACTTGCAAGACGCATATTTTCACATCCCCGGCCCACCGGCGTTACCTGCGGTTCACGGTGGGCCAGGAGCATTTTCAGTTTGCGGTGCTCCCCTTTGGCCTTACCAGTGCCCCTCGGGTGTTCACAAAAGTGATGGCGGTGGTCGCAGCTCATCTGCGCAGGTCAGGGGTGTTAGTCTTCCCCTACCTCGACGACTGGTTGTTGAAGGCGGGCTCGCCCCAGGCAGTCGTCACCCACCTTCAGACTACGGCCGACCTCCTGCAGTTGCTGGGGTTTACCATCAATGTGCCAAAGTCACACTTGATTCCCTCTCAGAAGCTCCTTTTCATCGGAGCGGTTCTGGACACAGCACAGTTTCGGGCTTATCCTCCCGAGCAGCGAGTCCGGGATATTCGGGCTATGATTCCGATCTTTCAGCTTCTATCCCGAGTTTCAGTCAGAATGACCCTGCGGCTACTGGGCCTCATGGCCTCCTGCATCCTGCTGGTGGACTATGCCAGGTGGCATATGCGGGCTATGCAGTGGGACCTGAAGTTCCAGTGGGCACAGCATCCGGGGAATCTTTCCGATTGCGTCCAGATCTCGGAGGGCACTGCACACCAATTGCAGTGGTGGCTAACGAACCAGGATTGGATCAACGGCAGATCCCTCTCCCTTCCCCAACCAGGGTTCACAGTGGTGACAGATGTGTCCCTTCTGGGTTGGGGCGGCCACATGGGAGAGGCGGAGATCAGAGGCCTCTGGTCTCTGGTTGATATGGAGTCCGGGCTCCATATCAACCTTCTGGAGCTCCGGGCGATTCGTCTTGCACTGAAGGCATTCCTTCCTTCTATCAAGGGAAGCGTAGTGCAGGTGTTCACGGACAACATCACCGCCATGTGGTACTGCAACAAACGGGGTGGTTGGGGTCGTGGACCCTATGTCAGGAGGCTCTTCGCCTTTGGACATGGCTGGAACATCAGGGCATATCCCTGGTGGTTCAACACCTGGCAGGTTCTCTGAACGCCAGGGGAGACGAACTCCGCCTCCGGTGCATGATGGATCATGAAAGGCGTCTTCACTCGGAGGTGGTGCAAGGTGTCTTTCAGCGGTGGGGAGAGCCTTGGTTAGATCTATTCGCCACCGAAGAGAACGCGCAATGTGTGCAGTTCTGCGCGTTGGAATTTCTAAGGCGGCACTCGCTAGGCGTCACTTTTTGTCACGAGTGGAGTTGCGGTCTTCTATACGCCTTTCCGCCTATACCACTTCTGCCCAGAGTGCTGAATAAGATCAAGCGTGACCGGGCCCAAGTCATTCTTGCGGCTCCGGACTGGGCACGAAGAGAATGGTATTGCGAGCTCCTGCACATGGCCATCGATCCTCCGATCAGATTTCCCCTTCTGGAGGATCTTCTGTCACAGCAGCAGGGGACGATCCTCCATTCGAACCTGTCCTGCCTCCACCTCCTTGCATGGAGATTGAGCGGCGACAGTTGACAGCTTTCAACCTTCCTTCCAAAGTCTGTAACGTTATCTTGGCAGCCAGGCGTCCCTCCACCAAAACGGTGTACGCCTTTAGATGGAACAAATTTGTTGCATGGTGCGGAGCAAAGGCTGTGGATCCCCTTTCTGCCCCTCTTTCAGAGGTTCTCCTCTTCATTCTTTCCTTGGCCCAGCAGGGCTCTGCTCTGGGCACTCTCAAGGGCTATTTCTCGGCCATTTCGGCCTTTCTTCGCCTTCCAGATCAACCTTCTCTTTTCAAGTCCCCTATTGTAAATCGTTTCCTCAAGGGCATTACTCACTTGTTTCCTCCTATTCCTTTTGTAATGCCCCAGTGGGACTTGAACCTGGTTCTGGCGTTCCTTTCGAGCCGCTACATAACTGTCCTCTCATACTTTTGACACTCAAAACTGCCTTTTTGGTTGCCATCACCTCTGCTTGCAGGGTGAGTGAGCTTCAGGCTCTTTCTTCCAAACCTCCTTTCCTGGCTATTCATCCGGACAAGGTTGGCCTTCGCACTAGGCCTTCTTTTCTTCCCAAAGTGGTTACCTCTTTCCACATAGGACAGACAATCACTTTGCCCACCTTCTTCCCGCAACCTTCTAAAGAGGAGAGGCTCCACCGTCTGGATCCAAAACGTGCGATCTCATTCTATCTGGATCGCACAAAACAATTCCGGGTGGATGACCAGCTCTTTGTTGACACGGGGGTCGCCAAGAAAGGTCATGCCGTGCAAAAACGAGCCATCTCTCGATGGGTCGTTCTTTGCATCAAAATCTGTTATTCCTTAGCGAAAAAGGAATCTCCAGTAGAATTCCACCAGGGTGACGGCAGCCACTACTGCTTTGGGACGTGGAGCCCCCCTTCATGACATCTGCCAGGCAGCCACGTGGGCTTCATTGCACACGTTCACCAAACATTACTACCTGGACAGCCAAGTCCGGAGAGACGGCTTCTTTGGCCGTTCAGTTCTCCAGGGCTTTCTAGTGTGAACTTGGTTCACAGACCCACCTCTGGGGTTGGTATTGCTGGGGTATCTATTCTAAGGTGAGGAATCTATAACGAAGTCTCTTTCAAATGAACAAGTTACTTACCTTAGGTAACGATCTAGCTGTAAGAGACATATATTAGTTATGGATTCCTCACCGCCCCACCCATCCTCCCCTTATGCGAACTGATTTCTAGGGTAAGGGACTCCCTTTCAGGACCCTAGTTTTGTGCACCAGTGGTCAGTGTCTTGCATGGCTCTGCGCTTCTGGTGTGGAATGACTTGTAAAGAACTGACGTCAGCGTGCAGGGGCGGCGTCTAAGATACCGCAACGTCATTCCGGCGATCACGACGCTAACGACGAACGCGGAGTCGACGGACGCCACCTACCGACGTGCAGTGGTACTGCTGAAGAAAAATTCTCCAGATCCAGTCTGACTCCTGGGGATAATTCGAAGGTGAGTAATCCATAACTAATATGTCTCTTACAGATATATTGTTACCGAAGGTAAGTAACTTGTTCGACAATGAGAGTTTGAGGATGGATTCAGTTAGAACCAAGATTGTGGAGACATCTGCTTTAGTAACGAAGACCCCCAGCGTTTCACTGGTTTCACGACAAGAGAATACCAGCAAGATTTTTAGCAAGGCCTGCAGAAAGGAATGCTTGTTTCTAACCAAGTGATCAGTACTGCTGCAGACTCTTCAAATTTACCAGTGTTTAGAAACTGTCACTGGCTATGTTTAAGATGTGGTTCCTATTAAGTTCAACTTACTGGTCTTACACCGGAAGTGCACCATTGTGTTTTGATCTTTGCATTTTCTGAGATTTCCCTATTCAGTCCCATTCCAGTGATGAAATAAACTGGGAGAAAATTGAAATGTAAACATTGAAGTGCATGAGGTTGAAGAAGGTGCTGTAGAACAGATGTTACTCCCTTTGAGTGTTCAAACCCCTCAATGGTCACACCCTCAACAGAATCACCATTAAAGGTAGTCATCCCACCAGAGAAAGTCTTCAAAGAGAACAGGAGGCCAAACGCCATCTGCGGCCACAGGAAAGGCACCACCAAAACAGTGATTCCTGCCTCTCTGTCCTTCCGTTAGTCACTCCGGTTGGAGGAAGTATCCAAAGCCATCTAGAAGATTGGCAGAAAATGATATGGGTCTTGACTATTGTACAGAATGGTGTTTCTCTAAAATTTAAAACTCTACCTCCAAGAAAGTTCTCCATATTCAAGAGCAGCTCAGAAATGGAGAAGGCATTGGAGGAGGTGCCTCATCATTAAAAAGTTACAGGAATTTATTCCCGTTACTTTCATGTTCATAATAGTTGTTCAAAACCTGGAGTAAGACCCATGCTTGACCCTAGAACTGCAAACAAATGAATAAAGAGGACTTTCAGGGTGTTGTCTTTACACCAAATTTACCCTCATTTGCATCAGGAGCATTGGATGCCTACTTTGACATTCCTATAATAAAGAAACATCAGAAGTTCCTGCGGATTGTAGTAGGCCATGGTCACTTCAATGTTCTCCCATTTGGGCGGAAGTCAAAACCACAGACTTTCTCAAAATGTATAGCAGTCGTCGCAGGACATCTCAGAATGCAGAAGATTTTCATGTACACCTATTTAAGCAACTAGTTACTAAAAGCGGCGACCTCTGAGGAAGCTATTTCCAAATGGCTTCAATTTTCCTATGGGTCTGCATGTCAACTAGAAAGTCAACTACCACTCTAGTTCAAAAGATACACTATTTGGGAGCAATCTTGGACACTCAGGTCACAAGAGAGTATCTTTCGGAGGAGGGACTATCATCTCTGTCTGAATTGTCTTGCTTTGTTACTAGTCCCTGATCAGAGTGCACGCCAAATAGGACAACTACTAGGCTTGAGGGCTTGTTGCATCTTTCTGCTTCCTCATACCTTGCTCCACATGAGATCATTACAGTAATGCCTGGAGGACAAACAGAGTCCCTTTTATGGGCAGCTGGGAAAATAAGCTTATGCTGTCCCAGCTGGCAAACCATTTGTTTCCCCTGCGTTGCCAGTCATAAAATCTGCTGAAGGGAATGACCTTTCAACAAGATTTCCTAACAGTCATCTTAGGCGCTTCCCTTCAAGGGTGGGGCATACACATGGATCACCTCTAGGTTCAAGGAGCATGGTCGAAGAAGACCTTTTGGAACTGAGTGCAGTCCATCTTGCTCAAAAGTAGTTCCTTCCGCCTTTCAAGACGAAGTCCCAGCTTGTTCAGAAGGGCACCACAACAATGTATTAACTGAACAATCAGCAAGGGCCTCTTTCCAGACCACTCTTCCTGGAAGCACAAAAGCTCAAAGTTCCTGTTAGCAAGAGACCTGCATATCACAGTGGGTCATCTGCCAGGGATCCAGAATGCAGAAGGTGACTAACTCAGCAGGTCATTTCAAGAAAACCACACTTGGGCTCTCAACGACCAAGCACTGTAAAGGTTATTTTGCAATTGGAGCTAGCCACAACTAGATGTATTCTCAAATTCAGAAAAAGAAGAAATGCTCAGACTATGCCTACTGGTACTATCAACCAGAGTCAAAGGGCAGTTCCCTTTTGATAAACTGATCGGGGAGGTCCCTCCCTTGGATCCCAAATGGGCTGCTCAAACTATACCATTGCAAAGTCAGACTAATCCTGAGAGCCAATGTGGCAACGTCAGTGGTGGTTCACAGGCCTCCTACATGTATGCAACCGACCACACAGGGTGCTGCTTTGCAGACTGGATCTCTTAAACCAGTTTGGAGGTCAGATCCTGCATTCGCTCATCTGAAAGAGACACGTTAGTGACAGATTCCCTACCTTAGAATATCCCCAGGCGTCAGGCTGGATCCGGAAAGTTTTTTGCGTAGCAGTACCCTTGCGCGTCGGTAGGCGGCGTCGTGCGGCTCCGCTTCCGTCGTCGGCGTCGTGATCGCCGGGATGACGTCGCGGGCAGTACTTAGACGCCGCCCCTGCGCGCTGACGTCAGTTCTTCTTTTTCCGCGCCAGCAAGCGCAGATCCGGGAAGAGCAGTGCCCTGGTCATTTTTTGACCATACTTTTTGGTGAATTGTTTCACTGTTTTCTCATCTCTCAAGGTGTCGTAGGGATGCCCGGTTTCAAACGTTGCGGCGCCTGTGCGCGGATGATGTCCGTCACCGACCCGCATTGGGAGTGTCTCTTCTGCCTCGGCCGAGGCCACGACACGGAGTCTTGTACCGACTGCCAGGCCCTCAACCTGAAAGCTTTGCGAGAGCGGTCTCGAAAGCGCCTCGAGGCCCGGCATTCGGCTCCGCGGAAGCCCCGGTCGCGTGAGAGGTACAGGGGTCGATCGCGGAGCCCACACCGGTCGTCGGCGTCGAAGTCTTCTTCGTCCGGTAAGTCGAAACACAAGAAGTCCAAAAAGCATCATCGCTCTAGGACTTCGCCTCGCCGGTCTCGCGGCACGGCTGAGGCCCCTCCCGGCACCGTCCCCGCGGCCCCGGACATGCCTGTGGAGTCGCCCCCGCCATACCCGCCCTTCCCGGGTTCGGGGGCGGATCCGGCCAAAGTGCAGGAATTCCTGTCGGCCATGGCCCGCCTCTTCGGGCCTCCAGGCCCCTCCGGTGCGCCTTCGGGCCCCGCGGGCCCTGATGGGGTTGCTCCGGCGTCGCCGACGGCTCCGGCCCCGGCGTCGCCCGTGCCTCCAGCCTCGATCCCGGCTCCGGCTTCGGCCCCGGCCTCGATCCCGGCTCCACAACCCCCATCGACGCCGGTCGACCTAACGACGCCGGCGCCGATGTCTCCGGTGCCGTTCTCGACGCCGCCCTGGGCTCCGGGCGGCGTCGTCCCCCAGTTCCTTCCGGCTCCGGACATGGATCCGGACCGACGTCGCTCGACGCCGGTTCCGGCGCCGATGGGACCTTGGATCCCAACTGTCCCTCCTCCTCCTTATTTTGAACCAGAGGAGGACCAGGTGGACTGGGAGGGGTCTGATGACCCTCTGACACGACGGTGTCAGTACGATGAGGACTGGACAGAGAGTCTAGGGGAGGCCAGTGGTCTGGATACTTCCCCTGACACTGGCATGCTGTCTCCTCCTGTGGCTACGGAGGAGGGAGCCAATTTTGGCACGGTGTTGCGTAGGGCAGCTGGGGCCTTACGTCTCCAACTCCCTACTTTGACGGTCAAGCCTAACATCTTGACAGAGGTGCTTCAGCCGGCAGCCTCCTCTGCGGAGACTGTGCTGCCGTTTAACGACGCCCTCACTGACGTTCTTTTGGGCGCCTGGTCCAAGCCCAACACAGGGGCTCCTGTGGATCGGAACGTGTCACGACGCCATCGCCCAGCTCCGGGCGACCCCCTGTTTCTCTCTGTCCACCCCACTCCTGAGAGCTTGGTTGTCCAAGCCTCCGCTTCCCAAACCGCCTTCCCTACCGCTCCTCCGGATAGGGAATCCAAACGCCTGGATCAGTTTGGGAAGAAGGGTTTTTCTTCCTCCAGTGCTGGCTTGCGGTCCGTTAACACCGCTTGTCTTTTGGGCCGATATACCCACTCCCTGTGGGATTCGGTGGCGGATGTTTTGCCCCAGTGTCCTGAGGACGCCGACTCGCTGGGCAGGTCTATTGCAACGACGGTGGCGCTCAGACGCCACGCCTGGCTGAGAACCACTGGTTTTTCAGGGGATGTCCAGAATACTCTCATGGACATGCCCTTTGATGGAGTCGGTCTTTTTGGGTCCAAAGCAGACCATGCGTTGGAGCGCTTTAAGGACTCGCGGGCTACTGCCAAGTCCCTGGGCCTTTCTGCTACACGCCCTCCGCTGACTTCTGCTTTTCGCCCCTATCGTGGCCACGGTAGGGGCGCCCCTTCACGTCAGCAGCCCAGCCACCGGACCGCGCAGCAGGCGTCTTCGCGTGGCAGAGGACGTGGATTCCGCCGTGGCGGATCGGGCAACCAGCGTGCGGGTCAGGCCACCACCTCCAACCCGTCCGCGGCCTCCAAGCCCTCCTAGTCCCTCCTTTCAGGTGCACAGCACGCCAGTTGGGGGCAGGGTCCGCCATCACCTTCCCCACTGGCGTACCATCACCTCGGACAGGTGGGTCTTGGACATTGTCCGAAGGGGCTACTCCCTCCCCTTCGAGACCAACCCCCCAGCCATGCCACCTCAATTCCACCGCATGTCAGGGGATCACTTGGTGCTTCTACAGAAGGAAGTCACGGCCCTCTTGACCAAGAGGGCCATCGAGCGTGTTCCGACCCCAGAAGTAGGGCGTGGTTGCTACTCCCACTACTTTCTGGTGCCCAAAAAGGACAAGGAGGACATGCGTCCTATCTTGGACCTCCGGAACGTCAATCGCTTCCTCCGGAAGGAGAAGTTCAAGATGCTCACCCTAGCTCAGGTCTTGACTGCCCTCGACCCTGGAGACTGGTTGGTAGCGTTGGACTTGCAGGACGCATATTTCCACATCCCCGTCCTGCCGGCCCACCGGCGTTACCTTCGGTTCACGGTAGGCCCCGAGCATTTTCAGTTCACCGTGCTCCCCTTTGGCCTTACCAGTGCCCCTCGGGTGTTCACGAAAGTGATGGCGGTGGTCGCAGCTCATCTGCGCCGGGCAGGGGTTTCAGTCTTCCCCTACCTCGACGACTGGCTGCTGAAGGCGGGCTCGCCCCAGGCAGTCGTCTCCCACCTCCAGACTACGGCCGAACTCCTGCACTCGCTGGGGTTCTCCATCAATGTGCCAAAGTCGCATCTGATTCCTTCTCCACAGCTCCTTTTCATCGGAGCGGTTCTGGACACGACGCAGTTTCGGGGCCTATCCTCCCGAACGGCGAGTCCGGGATATTCAGGCTATGATTCCAATCTTTCAGCCTTTATCCTGGGTTTCGGTACGGATGACCCTGAGGCTGCTGGGCCTCATGGCCTCCTGCATCCTGCTGGTCAATCATGCCAGATGGCATATGCGGGCTCTGCAGTGGGACCTGAAGTTCCAGTGGGCGCAGCACCAGGGCAACCTGTCCGATCACGTCCAGATCTCGGAGGGGACTGCAAGACAGTTGCAGTGGTGGCTCTCGAACCGGCAATGGGTCATGGGCAGATCCCTCTCCTTCCCCAGCCAGAGCACACAGTTGTGACGGACGCGTCCCTTCTGGGATGGGGCGGTCACATGGGAGAGGCGGAGATCAGAGGCCTCTGGTCTCCGGGCGGAGTCCCGGCTCCATATCAACCTTCTGGAGCTCCGGGCGATCCGACTTGCACTCAAGGCATTCCTTCCCTCTGTCAAAGGGACGGTAGTGCAGGTGTTCACAGACAACACCACCGCCATGTGGTACTGCAACAAACAGGGCGGGGTGGGGTCTTGGACCCTTTGTCAGGAGGCTCTGCGCCTCTGGACATGGCTGGAACATCAGGGCATGTTCCTGATGGTTCAACACCTGGCAGGTTCCCTGAACGCCAGGGCGGACGAACTCAGCCGCAGGTGCATGATGGATCACGAATGGCGTCTTCACTCGGAAGTGGCGCAAGGACTCTTTCTACAGTGGGGAGAGCCTTGGTTAGATCTATTCGCCACCGAAGAGAACGCGCAATGTCATCAGTTCTGCGCGTTGGAATTTCCAAGGCGGCACTCGCTTGGCGACGCTTTTCGTCACGAGTGGAGTTGCGGTCTATTGTACGCCTTTCCGCCTATACCACTTCTACCCAGAGTGTTGAAGAAGATTCGGCACGACCGGGCCCAAGTCATTCTTGTGGCTCCGGACTGGGCTCGAAGAGTTTGGTATCCCGAGCTACTCAATATGAGCGTAGATCCCCCGATCCGTCTGCCTCTTCGGGAGGATCTTCTGTCGCAGCAGCAGGGGACGGTCCTCCACCCGAACCTGTCCAGTCTACACCTGCTTGCGTGGAGATTGAGCGGCGGCAGTTGATTCCTTTCGACTTGCCTCCCGAAGTTTGTGATGTGATTCTGGCAGCCAGGTGTCCCTCCACTAAGGTGGTATACGCCTGCAGGTGGAACAAATTTGTGGCATGGTGCACAGCAAAGGCTGTGAATCCCCTCTCTGCCCCTCTTTCTGAGGTCCTTCTGTTCCTTCTTTCTCTGGCCCAACAGGGTTCTGCCCTGGGTACCATCAAGGGTTATCTTTGTGCTATCTCGGCCTTCCTCAGGCTCCCTGATCAGCCCTCCTTTTCAAGTCCCCTGTTGTTAACAGGTTCTTAAAAGGCATTACTCACATCTTCCCTCCTGTTCCGTTTGTGATGCCTCAGTGGGACTTGAACTTGGTTCTTACCTTTTAATGTGCGCTCCCTTTGAGCCTCTACATAACTGTCCTCTTCGTCTTCTGACTCTGAAGACAGCCTTTCTGGTGGCCATCACCTCCGCTCGGCGGGTGAGTGAGCTCCAGGCTCTATCTTGCAAACCTCCCTTTCTGTCTGTTCATCCGGACAAGGTTGTTCTTCGGACGCGCCCGTCCTTCTTGCCAAAGGTGGTTACTGCTTTCCATATTGGGCAGACCATCACTTTGGCCACCTTCTTTCCGCCTCCGCATCCTTCCAGAGAGGAAGAGAGGCTCCACCGTCTGGACCCAAAACGTGCGCTCTCCTTCTATATTGACCGCACAAAACACTTCCGGGTGGATGACAAGCTCTTTGTTGGCTACGTGGGCGCCAAAAAAGGTTGGGGGGTGCACAAGAGGACCATCTCCCGCTGGGTTACCTTGTGCATCAAGACCTGCTATTCTTTGGCTAAGAAGGAGCCTCCTGTTGGGCTGCGGGCCCATTCCACCAGGGCAACGGCTGCTACCACGGCTTTGGGCCGCGGTGTTCCGCTGCCGGTTATTTGTCAGGCAGCTACGTGGGCCTCGCTGCACACGTTTACAAAGCATTACTGCCTTGACAGTCCGGTCCGGAGGGACGGCTTCTTTGGCCGTTCTGTCCTCCAGGACTTCCTTGTCTGATCTTTGTTCGCAGACCCACCACCGGGGTTGGTATTGCTGGGGTATCTATTCTAAGGTAGGGAATCTGTCACTAACGTGTCTCTTTCAGATGCACAAGTTACTAACTTGTGTAACGATATATCTGTAAGAGACAGTAGTTAGTGACAGATTCCTACCGCCCCACCCATCCTCCCCGTTCTGCGAACTGATTTCTAGGGTTAAGGACATCCCTTTCAGGGCCCTAGTATTTTTCAGACACCTATGTCAGCTTCTTGCATGGCTCTGCGTTCCTGGCGCGGAAAGTCGTGTACAGAACTGACGTCAGCGCGCAGGGGCGGCGTCTAAGTACTGCCCGCGACGTCATCCCGGCGATCACGACGCCGACAACGGACGCGGAGCCGCATGACGCCGCCTACCGACGCGCAAGGGTACTGCTACGCAAAAAACTTTCCGGATCCAGCCTGACGCCTGGGGATATTCTAAGGTAGGGAATCTGTCACTAACTACTGTCTCTTACAGATATATCGTTACACAAGTTAGTAACTTGTGCTTTACATCATTAAAGTTGGAAGCCTGCCTTCTGCATTCTTACAGTATGGGAATTTGCCACAGGATTGTATGGACATTTTAAGAGACGCTAAGAGTCCTTCCACCAGAATGTCATACAATTTTAAATTGAAGAGATTTTGCCTCTGTTGTATCCTGAACAGTTATCACCCCTTAAGAAGAGGTGATTCTATACCTACGGAACCTATTATGGACTGGGCTCTTTTAGCCATCAGGTAAAGTCCACCTTGCTGCAGTTTCTTCAAATATGAAATCTCCTTCATGAACCTCTTTCTTTAGAATGCATGCCCATCTCCACCTTGCAAACCTAACGTCTTTTCCAAGTTGATAGGTCCACCATTTGAACCGATACATATGGCAACCTTACAGCAATTGACTTGAAAAGCTGCCTTTTTGGTAGCTATTACCGCAGCTCACAGAATGAGTGGACTTCTGGAATTTTGTTCACAGGAACCTTGCACTGTGTTATATAAGAACAGGATGGTGACGAGAACTCCGAGTTTTCTCTCTAAGGTCATTTCAGATTTTGATGTTACTCAGACCGTTTCCATACAGACTTTCTTTCTGAACCCTTCAATTCCAGTGAAGGAGCCATTCACAAGTACGACTTGAAGCTGGTTTTAAAATTCTTCCTAGACTGAAGAAAAGACGTTAGGTAATATGAACATCTGTTTAACTATGGTCCTGTAAGGACTGGTCTACTTACAAAACAATCCATTTCAAGAAGGATAATGTCTTGTATTTTACTTTACCAGTTAGCAAACAAGTCCCTCCCTTGAAGGCTAAAGTGCTTCAAACAGGGGAAAAGCTACCAATGTGACTCCATTGAGAAATATTACTATTTCAGAAATACATTAGCCTCTATGAAGGTGCTTTCATACATTTATCAGACACTATTGTCTTGATTCAGACTTCATGCCGGATGCCCAGATAGGTCAGGCTTTTTTAAGGAATCTGTGTGGGTGATTGTTGAAGCTGTTTCGCTCTCTTGTCCGCCTATCCCTATCCATAAGGTTCGTGTTTAAGATGAAGAGAATGGGACCCGATGCAAATCCACGACTGTCCACCAAATAAGAGCTGAGGGATTAGAATTGAGGAAACTACTGGTTCTTGTTAGGGGGATATCGGGGTTAGGGAGAGAAGAGAAAGAAATACACTGAAGTTTATAAACTCGTCTCACAGTGATTAAGGTTGCTACACATCGCTGTGCCTCTGAAGTGTTAAAGGGAGCACACGTGCCACTAGTACAGCTAGTCTAACTAGAACATCAAATGCAGACCATTAAACGGCGACTAGATACAAATGTCCCACAGCAGAACATAATCCCCATTTAATTCACCTGCTGCTCCATAAGAGACATTGGTCCACAAACCCAGAAAGTACCTGGAGCCCTTCCCTGAGCTCAGGAGCAGCAGTAGACACTTAAGTAGTCATAGCGTCAAGTGGAATTCGAGAGATGCCCCAGATGGAATCTGGAGCATTCTATGAGTACAAAGTGAGGAGAGGAAGGGAATTTAGGAAAATAAAACAAAAGTGCAGAAATGCTATATACGGTGTGCAAACTGGGTGTACGGGAAACATAAAACTAAGCAGCTGCAAGGCAAATTGTTCCCACTACCTAGCTGCTTAAATTTTCAGGATGTGATCCTTTTGTTCCTATTAGCTGCTGTATCTCTTCCAGTCTCCATGCTTTTGGTCTCAATCTTTACTTGTAAGTAGGTATTGCTTATTTGCAGGGTTTGTTCTGATTTTGAGTGTTACACTGATGAGTAATGACACTGCCTTTTCTACTGGGGATGGTTTTGCTATTCTATTCAGTGTTTAGGACTATTCATGAGGATCTTTTGGAGGAGAATGAAAAGGATTCCCCTGGAGGATAACCAGGATTACAGGAACAAGTATCTTTTCAAAGTCACAAGCAGCCCTCTGCCCTCCGGACAGGAGGACTTGCAGCGTTTTCCTGTTGCACCCAGGATCCCGTGGGGCATGATGGGACAGAGATGGAAGGGTGAGGCCCTTGAAGGCACAGTACCCATTTTTACTCGTGTCTAGCCAACTTTTGCTAGATTAGTGACTATTTGGTTTAATTGGCTTCTATTTTAAAATCAAATTTGGCCAATTTTAGCCTGTTACTGTGCTATGAGGACAGTGTTTTCTTCTTTTAAAGTGCGCTTTTCTCCTGAGAATCATTGCACATACATGCATATGTATATATTTATACAGATTTTTGGTAATGTGCTCTGGGGTCCTGTGCACAATGGGACAATTTACTGCTTATGATTTTGATGGAGATTTGCCTGGAGGAGAACTAGAATTGCAGGTAAATAACTCTTCCTTCTGCTTTAAATGACTATGCATATTAGATCTATCTGAAGAGAAGACGTGGTGTGGCTAAAATGGTCACTCATCTCGATTTTCTTATTTTTTTTTTGCACCATGTCAAAGTTTTAAAGAATATTTTTGTTTTGTGGCAATAGAGTTTATTTAAAAGGAGGGACAGCCTGAGACAAAATCATTACCTTGAAGTTATTGTGACTGATGAAGATGTGCCTAAAGAATTGTTGTTGCCGACCATCTAATACCAAACACCAGAGTTGCCGTCGTCCCTTTCTTGACAAACCAGCAAAAAGAGGACAGAGAAGACTTAGTATTCCATGTGGGAAGTGGGTATCGAACGTAAACAATAAGACTAGGTTTCCAATGGAGTCATTTGCTTATATTGGTCAATTAATTACTATAGAAAAAAAATCAGTAAACCTATAATTGGAGTAAGTTACTTACGGCCTCTATGGTGTATGGATAAATCGAATGTAATGATTTGAGCTATGCTTTAAGTCAATGGCATTAGAAAAATGGAGAAAGGTAACAATCAATATATCAAAAAATAAAAAGTGGAAAAACTGAGCATTGACCATGGCGAACAAAGTCAGGTGATCAACATAAAATGCGCTAGATGCCCAGAAATGTTATGAAATAGGTCAACAGTTGTATATAATGAATGATCACTTGAATGAAGAGTGTTTACTTTTCGACTCCCAGGTCCCACATGTGACAGGGTAGACAAAGCTACTTGAATATGTCCTCCTAATGCAAGAGAAAATGTGAAGAGGTGGACTCATTTGTGACATCTTTTCGATTAGCACCTAGTGGTAGTGTTTACGCCAGCTCAAGCAGTAGTGGCAAAAGACATACGGGGGATCATGTAGCGCCAACACAACAGATATTTATTTAGTACCAAACTGATATCCATTGGGTACAATGCGATCATTCAGAATACACAGAAAAGTATGATAACAGTGCATATTAATCTTGAAAAGTACTACTGGCAATAAAGAGCTCCCGAAAAGCTCTCTACTTGGAGGAAAGAGCAGAAAATATGAAATGTGGTACTGGTAATAAGTTTTAACAGACAATGCATCAATCACTCCATGTACGATTCTGCAGACCACTGAACCAACTGCAGTCGAGCATGGGTAATGCATGCTAAGCTGGGGCTCTTGTAGAGTAAATCAGCAGTAGTGTAAAATGTGGAGAACTGGGCACTGCAGGTGATATTTAGAAATCCCAAAATATAAAATGCTGTTCCATACGTGTGGGACGGGAAAAAACATGTGGTTCGTGTTATTCTCCATCTTGCAAACTCCTCATTAGAATTATGCTGTAAACAAACGCGCCCTCGGTTGCCTCAACTTCATCGGTGAAACAAGGACTTTAAAGATGAAAGTGATTTCCATAGCTTGCAAATCTCCTGTGCAAGTTATGTAGAAAGCCCTTAGATCAAAATGTTTTTCACCCTGTTCTTAACGAGTGCATTTTGAAGTTGGATTTCGTTTTTTTTTTTTTTTATGCAGAGCCTTCAAAATGTCCAGGCCCAGTTGTGAGCAGTTCAACTTGTTAGTCTTTTTTTTATTTCTTTTTTTTGACATTATAGAACTTGTACTGGTGAATTTGTGTGATGAAAGTCAGGGCATCAACCGGGCTACAAAGAAAACACCAGGACTTGATGATTACTCACAAATGGGTCTTAAAAGTTTGAGCGCTGATTTTTGCCATGCAGCAAACAAATTGAATGTATTAGTTTGGTCAAATTGTTTATTCTTTCATTTTAAGCCACAAAACCGAGCTTTCTACAGTCCCAGTCCAATTGCTTCTGTCCGACCAGGACCTCGGTGGACAACACATCCAGGTAGACCGCAACGTGAGTATTTGTGTTTGTAAATGTTCAAAAAGAATAGTGCGTTGTTTGCCTTAAGGACATCCGCATCTGAAAGAGACACGTTAGTGACAGATTCCTTACCTTAGAATATCCCCAGGCGTCAGGCTGGATCCGGAAAGTTTTTGCGTAGCAGTACCCTTGCGCGTCGGTAGGCGGCGTGCCGTGCGGCTCCGCGTCCGTCGTCGGCGTCGTGATCGCCGGGATGACGTCCGCGGGCAGTACTTAGGCGCCGCCTGCGCGCTGACGTCAGTTCTTCTTTTCCGCGCCAGTAAGCGCAGATCCGGGAAGAGCAGTGCCCTAGTCACTTTTTGACTATCTTTTTTGTGAAATTTTTCACTGTTTTCTTCAACGAGTCTTCACGACTCCTAAGGTGTCGTAGGGATGCCCGGCTTTAAGCCCTGCGAGGAATGTGGTCGTATGATGTCCATCACGGACCCCCACCTCGAGTGTCTCTTCTGTCTCGGCCGAGACCACGACACGAAGTCGTGCCCTGACTGCCGGAAACTTCATCCGAAGGCTTTGCGAGAGCGGTCTCGAAAGCTCCTTGAAGTCCGGCAGTCGGCTCCGCGCCGCACCAAGCCCCGGTCCCGGGAGAGGTCGAGGGGCCGGACGCGGAGTCCCCGCCGTTCGTCGGAATCCAAGTCTTCGCGCTCCTCCGGTAAGTCGAAGCACAAGAAGTCTAAGCGGCGTCATCGGCTCTAAGACTTCGCCTCGCCGGTCGCGCGACTCGGCTGAGGTCCCTGTCGGCACCGTCCCCGCCGCCCCGGACGTGCCTGTCGAGTTGCCCCCGCATTACCCGTCCTACCCGGGTTCGGGGGCGACTCCGGCCGAAATACAGAAATTCCTGTCGGCCATGGCCCGCCTCTTCGGGCCTCAAGGTCCCTCCGGTGCGCCTTCGGGCCCCGCGGGCCCTGATGGGGTTGCTCCGGCGTCGCCGTCGACTCCGGTCCCGGCGTCGCCTGTCCCACCAGCCTTCGTCCCGGCCTCGGCTCCGGCCCCGGCCTCGACCCCGGTTCCGGTGGTGCCGCAACCCCCATCGACGCCGGTTGACCTAACCACGCCTCCGCCGACGCCAATGTCCCCGGTGCCGTTTCCGACGCCGTCCGGGGCTCCGGGCGGCGTCGTTCCCCGGTTCTCCCCGGGTCCGGACATGGAGCCGGACCGGCGCCGCCCGACGCCGGTTCCGGCGCCGATGAGACCTTGGGTCCCTTATGTCCCTCCTCCTCCATATTTTCAACCTGAGGAGGACCAGGAGAGCTGGGAGGGGTCTGACGACCCTCTCACACAACAGTGCGAGTTTGACCCGGACTGGGTTGAGGAACTTGGGGATGCCAGTGGGCTGGATACCTCCCCCGACTCTGGCATGCTGTCTCCTCCCGTGGCAACGGAGGAGGGGCTAATTTTGCAACGGTGTTGCGTAGAGCTGCTGGAGCCTTAAATCTCCAGTTGCCTACAGTGGCCGTCAGGACTAACCTCCTGACTGAAGTGCTTCAGCCGGCGGCCTCCTCTTCGGAGCCTGTGCTGCCGTTCAACGATGCACTCACTGACGTTCTTTTGGGTGCCTGGTCCAAACCCACCACAGGGGCTCCTGTGGATAGGAACGTGGCCCGACGCCATCGCCCGGCTCCGGGCGACCCACTGTTTCTCTCCCAACACCCCACCCCTGAGAGCTTGGTTGTCCAAGCCTCTGCCTCCCAAACAGCCTTCCCTACCGCCCCTCCGGATAGGGAATCCAAGCGCCTGGATCACTTTGGGAAGAAGGCTTTCTCTTCCTCCAGTGCTGGCTTGCGGTCTGTTAATACCGCTTGCCTCTTGGGCCGATACACCCACTCCCTGTGGGATTCGGTGGCTGATGTTTTGCCGCAGTGTTCTGAGGAGGTCCAGACACTGCTTACCCGCGCTATTGCGGAAGGGCGTGATGCGGCTAAATATACCATCCGCTGTGGCCTTGATACCGCCGACTCGCTGGGCAGATCGCTTGCAACGACGGTGGCGCTGCGTCGCCACGCCTGGCTGAGAACCACTGGTTTTTCAGGGGATGTCCAGAATACTCTCATGGACATGCCCTTTGATGGAGTCGGTCTTTTTGGTTCGAAGGCAGACCATGCGCTGGAGCGTTTCAAGGACTCACGGGCTACTGCTAAGTCCCTGGGCCTTGCTGTTGTGCGCCCTCCGCAAACGTCTGCTTTTCGCCCCTTTCGTGGCCACGGAAGGGGCGCCCAGTCACGTCCACAGGCCGGCCAACGGCCCGCGCAGCAAGCGCCTTCGCGTGGCCGAGGACGTGGATACCGCCGTGGCGGTTCGGGCAACCAGCGTGCGGGTCAGGCCACCCTCCCCTTCGAGACCACCCCCCCAGCCATGCCACCTCAATTCCACCGCATGTCAGGGGATCACTTGGTGCTTCTACAGAAGGAAGTCACGGCCCTCTTGGCCAAGAGGGCCATCGAGCATGTTCCGACCCCAGAAGTAGGGCGTGGTTGCTACTCCCACTACTTTCTGGTGCCCAAAAAGGACAAGGAGGACATGCGTCCTATCTTGGACCTCCGGAACGTCAATCGCTTCCTCCGGAAGGAGAAGTTCAAGATGCTCACCTCTAGCTCAGGTCTTGACTGCCCTCGACCCCGGAGACTGGTTGGTAGCGTTGGACTTGCAGGACGCCTATTTCCACATCCCCGTCCTGCCGGCCCACCGGCGTTACCTTCGGTTCACGGTAGGCCTCGAGCATTTTCAGTTCACCGTGCTCCCCTTTGGCCTTACCAGTGCCCCTCGGGTGTTCACGAAAGTGATGGCGGTGGTCGCAGCTCATCTGCGCCGGGCAGGGGTTTCAGTCTTCCCCTACCTCGACGACTGGCTGCTGAAGGCGGGCTCGTCCCAGGCAGTCGTCTCCCACCTCCAGACTACGGCCGAACTCCTGCACTCGCTGGGGTTCTCCATCAATGTGCCAAAGTCGCATCTGATTCCTTCTCCACAGCTCCTTTTCATCGGAGCAGTTCTGGACACGACGCAGTTTCGGGCCTATCCTCCCGAACGGCGAGTCCGGGATATTCAGGCTATGATTCCGATCTTTCAGCCTTTATCCTGGGTTTCGGTACGGATGACCCTGAGGCTGCTGGGCCTCATGGCCTCCTGCATCCTGCTGGTCACTCATGCCAGATGGCATATGCGGGCTCTGCAGTGGGACCTGAAGTTCCAGTGGGCGCAGCACCAGGGCGACCTGTCCGATCACGTCCAGATCTCGGAGGGGACTGCAAAACAGTTGCAGTGGTGGCTCTCGAACCGGCAATGGGTCATGGGCAGATCCCTCTCCCTTCCCCAGCCAGAGCACACAGTTGTGACGGACGTGTCCCTTCTGGGATGGGGCGGTCACATGGGAGAGGCGGAGATCAGAGGCCTCTGGTCTCCGGCGGAGTCCCGGCTCCATATCAACCTTCTGGAGCTCCGGGCGATCCGACTTGCACTCAAGGCATTCCTTCCCTCTGTCAAAGGGAAGGTAGTGCAGGTGTTCACAGACAACACCACCGCCATGTGGTACTGCAACAAACAAGGCGGGGTGGGGTCGTGGACCCTTTGTCAGGAGGCTCTGCGCCTCTGGACATGGCTGGAACATCAGGGCATGTTCCTGGTGGTTCAACACCTGGCAGGTTCCCTGAACGCCAGGGCGGACGAACCTCAGCCGCAGGTGCATGATGGATCACGAATGGCGTCTTCACTCGGAAGTGGCGCAAGGACTCTTTCTACAGTGGGGAGAGCCTTGGTTAGATCTATTCGCCACCGAAGAGAACGCGCAATGTCATCAGTTCTGCGCGTTGGAATTTCCAAGGCGGCACTCGCTCGGCGACGCTTTTCGTCACGAGTGGAGTTGCGGTCTATTGTACGCCTTTCCGCCTATACCACTTCTACCCAGAGTGTTGAAGAAGATTCGGCACGACCGGGCCCAAGTCATTCTTGTGGCTCCGGACTGGGCTCGAAGAGTTTGGTATCCCGAGCTACTCAATATGAGCGTAGATCCCCCGATCCGTCTGCCTCTTCGGGAGGATCTTCTGTCGCAGCAGCAGGGGACGGTCCTCCACCCGAACCTGTCCAGTCTACACCTGCTTGCGTGGAGATTGAGCGGCGGCAGTTGATTCCTTCGACTCTGCCTCCCGAAGTTTGTGATGTGATTCTGGCAGCCAGGCGTCCCTCCACTAAGGTGGTATACGCCTGCAGGTGGAACAAATTTGTGGCATGGTGCACAGCAAAGGCTGTGAATCCCCTTTCTGCCCCTCTTTCTGAGGTCCTTCTGTTCCTTTCTCTCTGGCCCAACAGGGTTCTGCCCTGGGTACCATCAAGGGTTATCTTTGTGCTATCTCGGCCTTCCTCAGGCTCCCTGATCAGCCCTCCCTTTTCAAGTCCCCTGTTGTTAACAGGTTCTTAAAAGGCATTACTCACCTCTTCCCTCCTGTTCCGTTTGTGATGCCTCAGTGGGACTTAAACTTGGTTCTTACCTTTTTAATGTGCGCTCCCTTTGAGCCTCTACATAACTGTCCTCTTCGTCTTCTGACTCTGAAGACAGCCTTTCTGGTGGCCATCACCTCCGCTCGGCGGGTGAGTGAGCTCCAGGCTCTCTCTTGCAAACCTCCCTTTCTGTCTGTTCATCCAGACAAGGTTGTTCTTCGGACGCGTCCGTCCTTCTTGCCAAAGGTGGTTACTGCTTTCCACATTGGGCAGACCATCACTTTGCCCACCTTCTTTCCGCCTCCGCATCCTTCCAGAGAGGAAGAGAGGCTCCACCGTCTGGACCCAAAACGTGCGCTCTCTTTCTATATTGACCGCACAAAACACTTCCGGGTGGATGACCAGCTCTTTGTTGGCTACGTGGGCGCCAAAAGGTCGGGCGGTGCACAAGAGGACCATCTCCCGCTGGGTTACCTTGTGCATCAAGACCTGCTATTCTTTGGCTAAAAAGGAGCCTCCTGTTGGGCTGCGTGCCCATTCCACCAGGGCAACGGCTGCTACCACGGCCTTGGGCCGCGGTGTTCCGCTGCCGGTTATCTGTCAGGCAGCTACGTGGGCCTCGCTGCACACGTTTACAAAGCATTACTGCCTTGACAGTCAGGTCCGGAGGGACGGCTTCTTTGGCCGTTCTGTCCTCCAGGACTTCCTTGTCTGATCTTTGTTCGCAGACCCACCACCGGGGTTGGTATTGCTGGGGTATCTATTCTAAGGTAAGGAATCTGTCACTAACGTGTCTCTTTCAGATGCACAAGTTACTAACTTGTGTAACGATATATCTGTAAGAGACAGTAGTTAGTGACAGATTCCTTACCGCCCCACCCATCCTCCCCGTTCTGCGAACTGATTTCTAGGGTTAAGGACATCCCTTTCAGGGCCCTAGTATTTTTCAGACACCTATGTCAGCTTCTTGCATGGCTCTGCGTTCCTGGCGCGGAAAGTCGTGTACAGAACTGACGTCAGCGCGCAGGGGCGGCGCCTAAGTACTGCCCGCGACGTCATCCCGGCGATCACGACGCCGACGACGGACGCGGAGCCGCACGACGCCGCCTACCGACGCAAGGGTACTGCTACGCAAAAAACTTTCCGGATCCAGCCTGACGCCTGGGGATATTCTAAGGTAAGGAATCTGTCACTAACTACTGTCTCTTACAGATATATCGTTACACAAGTTAGTAACTTGTGCTTCCTTTTAAGACTGCCCTTTAGGTACTCAATGAGTGGGATGCATGGGGAATTTGGAACACGCCTTAAAATAAAAATAAAAACACAATTTAGAGGTTTAGGTCTTCCTACAGTCCGCATTATATACAATACAGCATCAAATAGTCTTTGGTTAACCCCTTTGCTCATGATTGGATGGTTTTCTAGTCCAATCCAATTCCCAGCTCCTGATTCAATAGCTTTCCTTCCTATTCTTGTGTACTTTTGATAGGATGAGTTGTACCCTTCCACTGCTAACATCGGGTAACTATTCTATCTTTAACTTTCATTTGTGATATAGTACTTTATGGGAATTCGTGCAAATCTCCTTCCTCTTGCGCTCAACTTAGAGCTCGTGCTGTTTCTTTACTCCTCCCACCCCCAGTCATCTTCTCATCTACACTCATTCTCAAATTGTGCACTACTGTGGTTGGGTGTTGGGCTTTCACCCCCACCCCCTTTCTGTCTACTCTGGCTTTCTTAGCCTCCGCTCTCCATCTGCCACTCTCCAGCCATTTCACACTCCTTACCACTAGTGGCAGCGGTCGACCATCCTAAAATTGTATTTTCAAGATGGTCGCCAGTTGCATAACACGTCATGATGCAATTTGGTGGCCTTGAAAATGCACTTTCAAGGATAGCCTGTTACCACTATTGTATTTGCCTATGCTGGCACAATTTAAAAGCATTGGTAAAACCAATAGCAGCAACAAAAAAGCATTGGGAAAGAGATGCCTCTTCCAGGTAGCTCCAAAAATCTCCCTTTCATGATGGTATCCCAAAGAGCCTCTCTCCACGGATTTCTGTGCAGGCCATAGTAACGGACTGCACCAAATGCTATGATTTCCTTTGCAGTTTAAAAATCATGTATTTGACGTTCACGTCTGTTCTTGCTTTGTAGATAATGTAAGTGCCTCTCTTCTATCACTCACCCTACTAGCATGGCGACATGCAAATTCAGAAACTAAATCTATGCTCACTGTTCTTGGAGAGTTCATGATGAGGATAATTGTCAACAGTTCCTTCTCATGGGAGAATGAAAGCGTGCTGTCCTATTTCACAGTAATGTCTGTGTATATTTCATGATCCCCTTCACTCAACCCCGCCCCAAGCCCCTCCTCCCCAAAATCTTCTTTAACTTGGAGGTGCCGTTGTCCTAATGAATGGGATTCCAGTCTGCCATAAGACTGAACTTGTGGCACTATCAGAGAATGTCTGTCCAGATGGATCTGGGTTTGCATTACAGACCATGGCCCGAGTCGTCTTCTGATATGTTTCCCTTATTGATTGAGCTGTGGGTGTATGATTCTGGTGTGGTCCAAGGGCATAGATGATGCATCTTCTAGGTTGGTAAAATGCCCTACTTCATTTGTTTGGAGATAGTCTGACCGTTCTGTTGTGAGCTCTGTAGGATGACTGAGCTGTATTGGGCATGTGAGAGGAGTTGTATTTAATATGGTGGTCCTTTTTGAAATGTGGGGCTTCTGTTTGTGCTGTGTATGTGTGCGCTTGTCTACACACAATGTTTTGTTCATTGGGATCCTTGAGTATGAGGTGCTTATTTTTTCACAGCTGTTGAAACCTTTGTGTCTATCGAATATAATATGGGAAGGGCTGTGCCAGGGATCTTCTGCCTAAATTGCTTTAAGTTTGAGCACTTTCTCAGTCGCTTGTGTAGAAAGAAGTGATGAGCCAGCCCTCTATATGGCCTGTCTGTCTTCTGTTTTGTCCAATGTGTAGAATGCACGAATTGTCCTACTGTACACTACAAACAATGCAAAGTGTGTGGGTTAAATGCCATAGATGTGGTTTAGTTGTGATGGGCATTGAATGAACGCCAGAGGTTACCAGATATCTAACGGGAGGTAAGAACTATGAGGTTATGGCAGCTGAGTAGGGAACTAGGTGCTGGCATTTGATAATACTTAATGATTTAAGCTACTCAAGAGCAGGAAAGGTTTGTACAAGTGGATCGGCCTCTTATTAAATTGATCTGATGCGCTTCCTTTTGATCGTGTGAAGAAGTCCATCAAACACGGCCTGATGACCTTGTAAGTGCTGTGTGCCAGGACCACTGGAACACCCTGAAAATGTGATTACCGGCTTTAAGACATATCTGTGCACTGTTGGGTATGCATGAGATGCTTGGTCTAATACGTTTTGTAAGGTGCTATGCCATCCTGAGTGAGCCCAGTGACCACTGCCTACTTTATATTTCTTGGATGAGATAGCTATAATTTTGATATGACGTGCATTCAATAAAGCCAGTAATGTATTAATACACTAATTATACATGAGGAAATGGCAGATGAAATGGAAAGTACATTATTGGTATCTTATAATTCCCCTTGACCGCTACTGTATTAGAACATAATCAGTTATTTTCACTCCATGCAAACAGTGGTGTCTCGTGCGCTGGGTGTTAATTCAACCGGGCCATTATGTGCCACACTGTATATCTTTTTGAAAAATGGTGTTCTCATGATTCACAAGTGACCAAGCTCCATCCTTTTTTGAATTTGAGAGATGCATCCTTTCTCTGAGTCACGGAATATATGCCATATGCACCATCTAACCTTTGTACAAGAAGATGGCTTGAGGTGTAGTGTGAAGTCATGCAAAATCTTCTTAGTGCCTGGGGATTTTTAAAAGCATATAACCATGGTCACGAGTTGGGTACATTGTCACTGAAGTTTCCCTTTCTAAACCTGAACTTTTGGCAATAGAATAGAGATTCATTTTTTTTTGTTTTGTTTTTTGGTCCTTACCATCTTAGTGAGTTAAATAACGCTAACACAAAGCAGTCATTGACCGAGACATGCTTTACATGCTTCTTGCGTCACATTTTCGATAAGAAAATGTATTACTCATTATTTATGATCTATATTGTGAAGTGAAGGAAGCATGAAAAAGACCCACGTGTTGTGTACCGCAATTTTTTCAAGTGGTGAATGCTGTAGACTACACATTAAAGTCCACATAACACCTTCTCCGAATTACAGACGTGTCCCTTTTGCCTTTTTAATATATTATGATTTGGCAGAGCAAGGCATGCCTTCTATACGTGAGTAAAAAAAATGGGATGGCCTTCCAGTGTACGGTTGGGATAGAGAAAATGGTAAGGAAAAAATGTCCTACTTTGCAAGTAAAGAAATAAATGTACTCACGTTGTGAATATGAATGGAAATAAGATGGACCTTAAGGAAAATGTACCAATAAGGTCACAAAACAGATGTCTGGTATGGTGAGGAAAATACACGAGTAAATGTTCATGACAACAATCTAAATTATTTCTGTATATTTTGAATAACCAAATATTTGACTTTTGTAGACCAGTATCATACTGCCACTCCTATCATGAGGGCCCAAGTACCACGGCGCCTTTCTTCTAATATCAGCACAATGCGACAGGCATCAACGCAAGTGCCTATTGTGTCAACTCAAACACAGAGAATGGGTGAGTTTTGCAAACTGATTAAAATGGGTGCTAAAACTGACCTAAAGGCATGTTTTCTCTTTTTGTGTAGCTTATGAAATCCCCAGCCTTGCCCATTGGAGTTCTTGGCTTGAAGCAATGGATCAGGCCAATGGGGTTTGATGTGATGTTTTTAAGTGAAGTCTATGAAAGTCTGGGTATCCGTGAATCATATTGCAGCCATACAGTGCTTTGAGCAGTTTTGTTCAACCACTTAGCCAAGGTGTCTTTTATACAACAGATTCATAGGAAGGTAACCGCATAGGGTTATCAAGTTCCTATCGACTGTATGCTGCCCTATTTGCAGTCCTGTGCCTTCATTTGATAACGTAATGTATGAAAATGCTCAGAATACAGTATTGCAGCATGAACACTTCTGGCTTCATATAGACCTACGTCTGTCATGTAGAATGTACAGTTGATCACTAATGATTTCTACACAGAAGGCAATCGTGTTTTTTTCCCCTCTGCTTCAGGTATTTTTATTCTTTAGTAAGGGCTCCAATGTGCACCTGAAGTATGATGACAGCCTCTTTGGCTTTTTATTTTATTTTTTATTTTTACAGTTCAGGACAATCGAACCTCAAGATGGCCTCCCAAAGTCTTATGAGATCAGCAACAAATTTCGGAATTTTGTGAGATTTTAGCCACCTTGTAGTCGGGCAGTCCTGACCTCTAACACAAAACTACACCACAGCCCTCACTTTTACACTTACGTCTCTCTGTGCTTCCCTGTTGCTGCTGCCATGTGATTAACTCCTTGTGCCGCTGGGTGACCCATTTTATATTTTTATACTTAAAATACTTGGCATCTTCCCTGCCATGCAGATTCTACTTTCTTCACCACCACCCCTCCACTAAACCCCCCCCCTTCCCCGCGCGTAGCCACATGGAAGGTTTAAGTATTTGAAGTCCCTGCTTTTACTCCTTGCATTTCTCTTACAGGTCGTGAACAGACTGTTTACTTTTCAGGTCAGACTCCTATAAAAACTTCAAGGATGTACTGAGTAGCTTAACCAAAGCCCCATGTTTGCACTGTAAGAAATACAAAAATAAAGAATTTTGGTTATGTATGTTTTCCTTGATCATCTACTTCAAAATACACCCTTCACACAGTAATATATACATGTGCTTTAAAATGACTTGGCATGCATTGATGCTTGCTCCATTTGCTCGGATTCATGTTTACCTTTCTTTCACAGTTTTTATCGCTACTGTTCTAAAGAAGCATTGCAAGTGCCAATAGTACTGGCATTTTGTTGTAATGTTGTAAGCAAAGCGCCTTTTTGCACTCTGTTCTTTGTGTGTGTGTGTGTGTGTGTTCGCAAGCATTAGCACATTAACACCATACCTATTGGCTTTGTCAATGCACTTTTTTTAGTGCTTTGTACTGCACGTATAGTCTTTTTAAATGCTGTTAATAAAAGGTAACACTATTACCCAATTGAATGGTACTCCGTGGATCCCGCAATACAACTCTGCCACATTCATTATGCTTCGTGAACCTACTTTCAGCTACTATTTTTTCATCAATAATTTATTAGACTTCCTGAACATGGTTCTACATCTGTTTAATACTAATGTTACATTGGGTATTATTTGGTACTTTTGCATTTGGCTATATGCTTAGTCCAGTGACGTGCCTTGTGTTGGCAAAAACAAAGAAGAGAGGAGAATGAAAAGAAGGCAATTAAGCCCGATCGATGAACAAAGATGCAAAAATTATCAATGCCCAAAAAATATTAAGAACTACCAGGGCAGAATAAAGAATATCGTCCTGATGAACAATAGTGCTGATGAGTCCCCTTGCTGCTTAACTGGGTACCATGTTGGCCTGCACAGTTCACTTGATTGGTATTGTTTGTTTCATGTAGTTTCTCTTCTTGTTGTAAACGGGTCCCATTGTAATCTTCTCATTTCCGCGCAAAGCTTGTACAATCAATTAAAAAAAAAAAAAAATTAAATTCGTGTGAACACATTTGGGACCAGGCTTTCCCATCCTCCGCACCTCCCACTGCAAATCAAACCAAAAAAATTATCTGTGAGAATTGGAGATCAGTGGAACACCAAACAAACCTCAATAAGAAGAAAGGCAAGCATCCAAATTTGAAATGCATGCTTATCGATGCAAGATTGGCCATAGCTATGACTTGTGAAATTGCTAATCCGCTATCTTCACACCAGTTAAACTTTGTCTTCATCACAGAAACCCTCCCCTACCCTGCATCATGACAATCATTAGACCTCCTAATCCAAGATGGGTAAACCATCATCCATAAAGACATACCTCCAAAAAGGAGGTGAAGTAGCCATGCTCCATGAAGACTTATGGTACTGCGCTTCTACAATTCACCCCGTTTCTCAGCATTCATGCTGCTTTCGATCTCGTTGGAATGGAACCACAAAAATGTGGGACTTCCACTTCATCTACTGCACTGGTGGTTACGATGCCAGATCCACAGAACAGCTCATTCATGAGTACACTGCTCCAGCTACATATACTTGGACAACTTCACCGTACCAGGGATATAGAGAACCAACAAGCCAGGACACTAAAAGAAATCTGTGAACAACATAAATGGCCACCATTCATAACTTCTGTGGCACACAAAAAATACGCTCTACCTCATTGTAGCAGGTGCAGATATAATCATCATAGAGGGGCAGGTCATTCTGGATTGGCGTGACCATCAAGGCATTTTGTTCCAAACCCCCACAAAAGATAGTCATAGAGAATCTCAATAGAAACTCATGCAAACCTTAAAAATGTGCATAAAAAAAGATTTCCATACTCATTTTTGAATGACTGACGACCATCAAACAAAAAGCTCATGACCTTATGACAGTCAACGTCCTTACAGACTACATTAAAAATCATCTCCTCTCCCTCTTAAAAAGAGCAGAGATAGACCGTTGAATCCAAATTACGCCAATAAATTAAATGTTAGTAAAAGGCTAATGAGAAGACTGGGAAAAAATTTGAGATCTTCAAAATCTACCAGTGAGAAGGAAGCATACAGACATATTTTCTCATGGTGAAACCAATTGCTTCCAAAATGAGGTTATGGAAACAAATAACTGACCTAAAACCCTCTGCTGCATTCAATACCATTCACCACACATACTCGCTGAAAAATATTCCCAGTCCCGAATGGCTAACGTACAGCACTCTCCTCAAGTCATCATGATCAGGGTACCCTTTAAATTGCAGTGTGCCGTAGGACCATCCCTCACCAATCCTCTTTAACCGGTACTTGGAACTACTGATAGAAATGCTTGAAGATGAGAACCTAGCAATACACTGGTACACTGTTGATATTCAGCTGTACATCATGTCACTGCAAGGCCAGGCCCATTGGTAAACTTAGATTTTTCACTAAAAAGCAATGCTATGCTCAATGCAACATGATCTAACTGGAATAGGTACTCAGTGCGGGCTTCACTAGTGATATACACTGGCTCCGTGTACATGATACAGCATGAAATAATGCACACCATTTAATTCTTCATCTTTATTGAATGTGGCTCTTCATGAGCTCAATGTGTAGATTGGTTTGTCCATGTTTCACTCTGTTATTGGATACCATGTTTATTTACTTGGCAAAAGGTAGATATGTAAACAAGTAGCAGTCAGCACACCTCTAGTTCTGCCTTAGAAGTTAGTGCTTACTTGTATATGCTCCCAACTGCATCCAGAGAACCCGTTACTTGCAAAGGTTCAGTATCCCCACCCTAAGACTATTCAGTATTTGAACAAGTTTTTTTGTGTTTGTTGGTTTTTAATTATGGTTTTAATGGACTTCTGTTTGTCAGCTAATATAGGTACACAGACCGTTGGTGCTCGCACGTCTGTCAACGCAGCATACATGCGGCAAGTCCCACAGTACAAGTATTCTCCAGCAGTGCGGAATGTACAGCAGATGGCAACCTCAACGCCAGTTCCCGTGCAGCAGGTGTCGTATAAACTGTGATTTAATGTAGCCATTTTCATCTTTGCAGCCAGCGGATCTTTGGCCTGCAGGCAGGCATCCAGACTCAAATCGAGTGTTGTGCTATTGTTACAAAATTTGTCATTTGTGTTTGTAGGTTTGTGTTGTAGAGAAAATATATGTCTAGTTTGCTATATTTTCAATGTCGGTGACAGAGCAAAAACATCTTGCTGCAGTAGCCTGAAGGCCAAAGAAACCAACTCTATATGCATGGCTGTTTCGGCTAAGACATATTTTTTTATTGTTTTATATCATACAGAAAGACAGAGCATTTTCCATACAGAAAGACATAGCATTTTACCAGTCATTATGGCAGCCACCATATACCTCAGTCACCCATAGCTATTTGCAGAAGTCTTTGTTGTGTAGCATCTATAATAAGAAAAAATTATAAAACTGTTCAGGGCATCTGTGGGGATCCTGCCAGCCAATCGGTTATATCCGTAATTACACTTTTCAACTGTCTGATGGCATGTACCTCTTCTATTTTGGGTATTGAGGTAATAATTGCCCCCAGTCTGTTTTCCACTTATCCCTTCTCACCTCTATAGAGGAGAGCGCTGTCTGACCCAGTATTACTCTGTGTGCCAGGTGAGGAAACTGGAGCTTTTAGTGGCTTTCCATTTTATCGCCGTCTGCTGTTTTGCTAACACCAAGTCAAGGTCAATAAACTTAGTGGTCACTTTCTTTCTCTTGGGTTTGGCATAGAGACTTGTGAGGCTTACTTCTGGGCATGTTATATTTTTTTCAATGCTGTGTGGGCAATATCAGTTGAATCTGGAGCCTTTCTGCTACCCTTTAACATTCTCTTGATTATAGTTGTCTGAGGTGGCCATCTGGGAGAGGTGGAGATCAGAGGACTCTGGTCTCCGGCAGAAGCCGGACTCCACATCAACCTATTGGTGTCCGAGTGATCCGACTAGCATTGAAAGCATTTCTTCCCTCGGTCAAGGAGAAGTTGGTGCTAGTGTTCCCAGACAACGCCACTGCCATGTGGTACTGCAGCCAGCAGGGCGGGGTGGGGTCGTGGACCCTTTGTCAAGAGACCCTGAGTCTCTGGACATTGCTGGAACAGCAGGGCATAACCCTGGTGGTTCAACACCTGGCAGGTTCTCTGAACACCAGGGCAGACAAACTCCACCATCGATGCCCAGTGGATCAGAAATGGCGTCTCCACTTGGATGTGGTGCAAAGTCTCTTTCAGCAGTGGGGAGAGCCTTGGTTAGGTCTGTTCACCTCCGAAGAGAACGCGCAATGTGAGCAGTTCTGCACGTTGGAGTTTCCAAGGTGGCTATCGCTCGGCAACGCTTTTTGTTGCGAGCGGAGCTCAGGCCTCCTGTACACTTTTCCGCCCATACCACTTCTGCCCAGAATTCTCAAGAATGACCAAGCCCAAGTCATTCTTGTGACTCTGGACTGGGTATGGCGAGTTTGGTATCTCAAGCTTCTGAAAATGAGCATCGATCCTCCGCTCAGGCTGCCCTTCGGGAGGATCTTCTGTCACAGCAGCAGGAGAGGGTCCTCCACCCGAACCAGTAAACTCTCCGCCCCCTTACGTGGAGATTGAGCGACGACATTTGATAGCTTTTGTCCTTCCTCCTGAAGTTTGCAAAGTTATCTTGGCGGCTAGGCGGCTCTCCACCAAAACGGTAGATGCCTGCTGTTGGCAAAAATGTATAAAATATTGTACAGAAAAGTCTATTGACCCTCTTTCTGCCTCTTTCTGATATTCTACTCTTTATTCTTACCCTTGCCCAGCAGGGCTGTGCCCTGGGCACTCTCGGGATTTCTCTGCTCTGTCCACTTTCCTGCGGCTACCTCACCAACTCTCTTTATTTAAATCCCCGATTGTAAATAGTTTTCTGAAAGGGCTTGTACATATGTTTCCCCTTCGCCCTTCATCAGGCCTCAGTGGGGTCTTAACCTGGTTCTCACTTATCTCATGTGTGCTCCCTTTGAGCCGCTTCACACTTGTCCCCTTTGGCTGCTTACCATCATGACAGCCTTTCTAGTGGCAATAACATCTGCCAGGAGGGTGAGTGAGCTACAGGCTTTATCACCCAAGCCTCCCTGTCTTATAGTATTCCTGGACAAGGTGGTGCTTCGTATCAGGGCCTCTTTCCTACTTTAAGTGGTGTCCCCATTCCATTTGGGGTAATCTGTCACACTGCCCACCTTTTATGCTCCTACACATCCCTCTAAAGAGGAGAAATGACTTCACCATCTGGACCCAAAAAACAGCGTCGTCGTTCTACCTTGACCACACAAAAGAGTTCCAGGTTGCCGACCAACTCTTCGTTAAGCGCTTGGTCATTCTCTGTATCAAGATGTGCTATGCCCTGGCTAAAATGCAGCCTCCTGAGGGCTTACGGGCCCATTCCACCAGAGGAAAAGCTGTGACCACGGCGTTAGCTGGTGGCGTTCCAGTCCTAGACATCTGCCAGGCAGCAACATGGGTGTCCATGCACATGTTTGCCAAGCACTACTGCCTGGACTGTCCGGTCCGCAAAGATGGGCACTTCGCCCCTTCGGTCCTGCAGACTTCTTAGTATAGTCAATTTGTCCGCAGCCCAATGTCTGGGTGCTATGGCTTGGATATCTATTCAAAGGTAAGGAATCTGCAGCTAGAAGTCTCTATCAGATGAATTACCTTTGGTAACAATTATCTGGTAGAGACAATATCTAGCTGCAGATTCCTTACAGACCCACCCATGCCTCCCCGCTCTAGGGACACATTTTTAGAGCTAGGTTTGCTCCCTTTTCAGGGCCCTAGTTTGGACACACACTAGTCAGTTCACTTCATGGCTCTGCACTTCTGGCGTGGAAAGTCGTCAACCGTAACTGACGTCCGCACGACTGGGTGACTCCTATATAGGTGACCGTGATGTCACATCCAGCGGCGATGACGTCGCGAGGAACCGTACATAGCCACCCAACAGCGTGCAGGGGTACTGCTCACACAAGTTTCTGGATCCAGTCTGACGCCTGGGAAATTCAAAGGTAAGGAATCTTCAGCTAGATATTGTCTCTACCAGATAATACGTTACCGAAGGTAAGTAACTTCTTCTTCAAAACTTTACCCTTTCAGGCTTACAGTGCTGCATAAATTATGCAAAAAGGAAGCAGAGATGTTTAGGTGGGGAGCTGCTCCTATATAGAGTATCCTACAACACCGGCGACACTCTAAAATCTGGTCACCTCAAAAGTTTGTTTTTCTGCCAAAATTTGTAAGCGTATGATTAGCATAGTGCCATCCACGCCAAGCTAAAAAGGGACAAAGTCTTTTGCCATTTATACAGCTGAGTCTTTAAGTATAGAATTAGCTAGTGCCATCCATGCCGAGCTGTAAATGACAAGTCTTTTACCACTCCAGGCACAGTATTACAGCTTATAATTGGTAAAATAGCATCCAGTCTAACCTGGACTGAATAAAAGCAACTCCTGACAAGTGTGTCACTGCCAGCACAGCTCTTCAGTGAGGTTTAGCTTTGTCCAGACACAAGGGAGCACCCAATACAAGTCACAAAATTCCCTTTCAGGCTTAGAGTGCTGCATAAATTATGCAAAAAGGAAGCTGAGAACTCTGGGTGGTTCCCAAGTTTAGGTGGCGAGCAGCTGCTATATAGAGCACCCCACAACACCAGCTACACGATAAAATCTGCTCACCTCAAATGCCTGTTTGTCTAGCAAAGTTTTGAAGCGTAAAAGACTTTGTCAATTTCTAGCTCGGCGTGGATGGCACTGTGCTAATCCTACGCTTAAAAACTTTGCAAGTAAAACAGACATTTTAGGTGAGTGTTGCTGGTTTGTAGGGTGCTCTATATAGGAGCTGCTCTCCACCTAAGCTTGGGAACTACCCAGAGTTCTCTGCTTCCTTTTTGTGTATGTATGTGTATATATATATATATATATATATTATCACCCAGTGGTGGTCAGCCACTGGGTGGTTATAGTTATGGCAGCGTTTCCATAGGAGATGTCTTTTTTGTTTTGCTAATAACTTTTCTGTTTCACGAATCTCCACTAAACTTTCCAGAACATTACTCTTTTTGCCTAGTTTTTGCATGGAAAGTTACGGGGTGATCTGTCAAGCGTGGGCCGAGTAAAATGATGGGGGTCCCCAAAGTGCTCACTCCTTGCATTTTTCATAGACTTTTTAGGCAGCACTACCACAAAAACTGCTGAACGGAATTACCCCAAATTTGGCAGGAAGCTAGATCTTGGTTCAGAAAGTGTGCTTTTTGTTATTAGGTGTAAAGCATTTCAGTAGTTTTGGAGATGTAAAGTTCCAAATATATTTTTATATCGGAACGGTTGGGTTTGAGGGACTCGCGAGAGTCCCTCGAACCCAATAAAAAAAATAGACCTTTTCGATTTGTCCCAGGGAGTTTCTTTTTCCCTTGAGCCAGCTTTCTCGCTCCCGTGGGAGGAGCAATTTGAATGGCTGGCCACAATATTTTAGAAAATGTTGTGGCTGCCATTACAGGACTCTGTGACTTGGACTCCTGTCCTAAATATAAAAAGTAAAACTAATATGAGGGGGCAGTGTAGGGATTATTGCCCCCTTACCCCCCAGGACACACGTGTGTGTGTGTGTGTGTGTGTGTGTGTGTGTGTGTGTATATGTATATATATATCTCTCAACTGTTAGACAATCCCAG